>PVIW01002126.1:187457-238987 GCA_004026585.1 Noctilio leporinus
CCCCCCCCCCCCGCCCCGCCCCATGTGTGTGCCTGTGTGCAGGGGTGTCTATCTAATTGGCCACAAGAGGGAATTAAACTAAATAAAATCACTATCCACGGGGGCCTCTAAATATGCCTTTTTAATTTGAAAATTTTTGTGGGTTATAGTGTAATTCAAGCTTTTCAAGGTTTATTAGTGCATGGTTGTTGGCGGGGCTCACAGAGCGCTAGCCCCGCAGTCCGATGCGCCTGCCGCCGCCGCTCATGGAGAAAGCAAAAGTGCCTTTCCTCTGCCTGACGCATCAAGGGACATAACCTTCAAAAGAGGCCTCCCTCAATAAAACACGTATTAATAAAAGTGACTGAAGGGAGTTGAAGTTAGTAATTTGTGCTGCTGACTTGACACTGTGTTCGTCATTCCCTGTCTGAGGAATTCTGACAATTCACTCCTTAGCCAGAGGACTCCGTGCTGACGATGAAGACGTTGCCTGCCGATAGGAGTAAATGCCCGTGACTTCGGCGTTTCGCTGCAGTCGGAGTCAAAACACGCCACTCTGTGTAATTAATTGCTGCAAGAGGAAACGGACCAATGGCGCCTTCTGCTGTGAAACTGTTAATGGAGAACTTATGGAGAGAAAGCCAAGTCCTCCCATCCAAATTGGAATGTGAAAGAAATCTGTTGGAAGGTGATGACAGAAATGAAGTAAAACAGTTGTTTCCTGATCCGCGTGCCAGGTGTGTCTCATACTGTGATAAATAAGATCTGCGTCTTACACTCCAGAAATTGGGGGATATTACAAGCGTTTATTATGGTGAGGCACACAAAAAAATGCACTTGAAATGCTTTGTTTCTCCTGGCACCAAACAGGGAGCAGTTATTGCACAATGCCTGGAGCTGCTAATTCCTTTGTTTAGGTTCAGGCCAACATGGCCTATTAAAAGCTTAAATTCAATTTTATTGTTAAGGTATTTATTAACTGATTATGAAAAGACATTAAAGGACTCATAATTAAGCTACTAAGTTGCTCCTTACCTTGATTAATTCTCCCCCCTTTCTCACACAATAGCAACTGTCCTTGTGTTTTGAGGTAACTGTTCACTACCTGAGCATTATTTGTTTCAGCTCCCACTTCTGCCCCAGCCAGAGCCTTTCATTTGAAAGGTATCTGTGGGTTATGGTTACGAGCATTTCCTCATAGCTTCAGTTGTGTGTAGTGCTTATTTGCACTTTAAAACCTTCGCCACATTTCCCCCTGGGTGTGTGTGTGAATGACTCCTGACAAGTTTCTAAAGTACCTTACTGACTTCTTACTTGAGAGAAGGCTGCTGCTAAAACGCTCAGGTGCACACGTGTGAATGTGCACATACAAAAGGGAACAGAGTATGTGATGCACCACCAGGGTACTCATTGAGCTTTTATTTGTGCTTTGCCTTTAGATATGCATGTTGAAATGATTATTCTACCAAAGTGACTTTTCCTTGTTTCTTCAAGTTTTCAAGTATGTTGATGTATTTCATTGACTAAAAATGATTATTCTACCAAAGGTGACTTTTCCTCATTTCTTCAAGTTTTCAAGTATTTTGATGTACTTCATTGACTAGTTGCTTTCTCTAAAAACAACACATATAACAATATTTTCTTCTGGAGGTCAAGAGAAAAATTTTATTAAAAAGTATTGGAAAGACAGATCACAAATTATGATCTTTTCAACTATATACAGTATAAACTTATTAAACATATAAGAAGATATCTTTTTGACAATGGAACTTTCTCATTTAAACTGCTCTAAAAAGCTTTTCAATAGCAATAATTAATCTCTGCATAAACCTCAGTAATCAAAGCAGAGAATTGTAATAACTTGGAAAACACAAAATATTTAGTTATTGTTAAATCATATATTTTATTAAAATCTTTGATTTCAGTATCCCCTGCCTACACAGTCACTTAAAATTGTTTTAAAAGATGAAGAAGCCTAATTCTTCAAGCATCACCTTAGGCATACTAAGAAAATTAAATACACTTAAGTAGAATTGACTGCATAATGATTATAACTTAAAAATTATAAAACATTTCAACTACAACTATACTTCTCTCAAGAATTAACTATCCTTTTTGTATTCATGTATATCATTAGGAATTTATAGAATTAGTACCAATTTTTTTTTTTAAAAAGAGCTCATTTAAAAAATAATGTAAGTAGGGGCCAATGTGAAGCAATTTAAACTTAGTGCTGTTTGATTTTTAAAAAAATACTGAGTTGCTTTAGCCTTTCGCAGCTGTGCCGGCAGCCATGAGTGTACTCAGGCTTCAGAAGAGGCTTGCCTCCAGTGTCCTCCACTGTGGCAAAAAGAAGGTCTGGTTGGACCCCAATGAGACCAATGAAATCGCCAATGCCAACTCCTGTCAGCAGATTCGCAAGCTGATCAAAGATGGGCTGATCATCCAGAAGCCTGTGACTGTCCATTCCCAGGCTTGGTGCTGGAAAAACAACTCAGCCCGCAAGAAGGGCAGGCATATGGGCATAGGTAAGTGAAAGGGCACTGCCAATGCTCGAATGCCTGAGAAAGTAACCTGGATGAGGAGAAGAAGAATTCTTTGCCAGTTGCTCAGACACAGTGAATCTAAAAAGATTGACTGCCACATATACCACAGCCTGTACCTAAAAGTGAAGGGTAACGTGTTCAAAACCAAGTGGATTCTCATGGAACACATCCACAAGCTGAAGGCTGACAAGGCTCGAAAGAAGCTTCTTGCTAACCAGGCTGAGGCCTGCAGGTCTAAGACCAAGGAAGCTTGTAAGCACTGTGAAGAATGGCTCCAGGCCAAGAAGGAAGAAATCATCAAAACTGTCCAAGGAGGAAGAGACCAAGAAATAAAGCCTCACCTCTCTTACCTGTACATAGTGGCCTTAACAATGACATGGATAAATCATTGAATAAAGTAGCTTCATCTACCTAAAATATATTTATATGTAGTTGCTTTAGTGAGCATCTATTTCAAATTTCAAAAAATTAAAAAAGTAAATGCTCAATAAAAGTAATGTTCTTCTGCACAGTAGCCTCAAGGAGTCTCAAAATAAGGGTTGTGGTTTACCAGTTAAGGTTGTTTGTTTATTTCACAAATATGTGTATTTGAGAGATGAATCACTATTTTTAAAGTATAAATAATTTTCTTATTCTTTGTTCATAATATTTTAAATGGTATTCTTTATACAACGTATATTTAGGAAAATATTTAGGAGAATTTTTATATGGATTATTCTCATTGGAATTAATTTACCAAATCATTTTTCTTCATTAATGAAAAGTAAAAATGGGACTTAATAGTTATCATGCATCTTGAATATGTAAGAGTAATATGTTTATTTCAAATTCTTTCAATAGTATATTTTATTTATTCATTCACTCATTCACTCACTCATTGACAAGAATTGGGTGCCTAGAATGGTCATTTTTAACCCTTGTCTTTGAAAATCTCATCTGAATTGGGGACTGGATAAAAAGGAGGACAGGAAAAATGTGATCCAACTGCCCGTTTATGTTATTTTATTATTTTAAATTCACTATTTGATTACAGTTGACATATAATATTATATTACTTTCAGGTGTAAAGCATAGTGATTAGGCCTTTATATACCTTTTGAAGTGATCAACCCCAACTACCCATTTTAATTCTTCATACTTTGAGTGGGGAATCAGAGAAAAATAATCTACAAATAGTTTAGATTCAACTGTGGATAAAACTATCAGATAAAACCATTCCATTGTCTTCTCTTTCATCCCATTGATAGGTCTGTAGGCCTCTGTTTTCTCTCTTTGCGGTACTTTTTCTGATTCTCACACTACAAGTACTGTGTCCTACACATGCATGGTCCACAACAGCCCTTCTGATGTCCAACCAATGTCAAATCACAGCCTCTCTGTCTTGAAGGTTTGCTTTGGGCAGAAGAAAGCACAGTTCCCACAGAGGGGTGTATGTATTTCTGTGACCTTCTCTACTCGATTTGTGTTGTGTTCCATGCTTAAAGAAGGCTTTTAAGCAAAGTAGGCAACTGAAGAACAACTCCCACTTCCCCTAAGAAAATCCTCCCAGGCCTTGGAGTCCAAATGGGAAGAATGATGAGGCCATGAAGGAGCTGTCTCTATAAGAGCACCTCCCCCTCACTACCCAAAGCCAACAGAATTGGCCAGGCAAATATCATCTGGTGCCGACTGCAGCCAGCACACCTCCCACTGCCTGAGTCAAGGCCTGTTGGCAGCTACAGAAGTGAGGTGTTGCTGACTGACGCGTAATTATGGTGGACAGAAAAATGTAGACGTGTTAGCAAAGTCAATATTATGGAGACCTCTGTCTTTCCCAAATATTGTAAGTAAAAGATATTTCTAGGGTATAGCCAATTACATTCTCTATTTTTATGACCAGTCACAAATGTATTTTTTATTAGCTGGTGTGTTCAATGTTTTGAATGCATAGCCCTTATTTCAATCTCATTTTAGTTTGTGGTAAGTGCAAAAGGATTTTTGCTGACTTGAAATAGCAAGGCTGCTCTCTTTTAACTGAACGGCAGGGCCTGTGGCCCTGAGAGTTTATTCCACAGCCTTCTGTGACTCTTGCCTGTAAATTAGTCTGTGAAGTGGTGTTTATTGCTATACCGGGAGGTTAAGACAGCCTAATTATATGTTTGTGCAGGAGAAAACACCATGCCCCACCGTGAGCAATTATCCTGTCCCCCTCTCATAGTTTAATCTAGCTCTAGCTAAGAAGAATGAGGAGATGGCCTGTCTTCACCACAAACTGCTACCACGCATTTTCAGTGTTAATTAGAAATTTTGTTCACTGGAAGAGTGACTTCTTAACATAACTCAGCCTTCAGCCAAGTGGAGGGCATCTGGTAAGGTGACTTGAGGTGTCTGTGGATTAGGTCTCTAATTCCACCCAGGGGACCACATGTGGGTGGGACTGTTGCCATACTCTCAACTTCACTGCATGATGACATTTTCCCTTCTTCAGACATTTAAAGCTCTATGTAGCAGTAGAAAGACTGTTAGGGTGCAGGGGCTCTGTGTAGTTTTTCTTTTTCTCTTCTTTTCGCTTATTTTTTAAAAGAAATAAAAATCCTGCTTATCCTAAGGGACTTTTTCTTATGTTGAGAAGGATGCAGTGAATGAAAACCAGAACGAGAGCAACAGGTCAATGTCTTTAAAGTTGGTCATAAAATGTATCACAACAAAAAATCTGTAACATAGGAATGGCATGCTGAAATACCTCTGTCTTTGTTCTTGGACACTTCTCTGTCACAAGGGCAGCATACTTCTGTTTCTTTTCAAAAGCATTTGGCTCATAATTTTCATACACAGGCACATGCTGATGTCTTACAATGCGTAGGTTCAATTTCCTCTTAGGAAAATAAAAGATGCCCTTCATGTCTTCTTGCACTCAACTAGAAATGCTCATTGTCATTGAAACGAGCTGAGGGAAGAACCAGTTTTCTAAGAAATAGCATCTCAAACATGGTCCTGTCTGCTCTGAAACAATGGGTTGCCTCTAGGGAAATAGACTTCTCATTATTAGCAAATTTCCAAGATATCACTCAGTTTTTTTCCTTCTTATCCCTTTTCTATGAGCTTGTTTGTAAGATGAAATAACATATCCCCTTCTGTCTTTCTTTTACTTTTTCCCCCTCTTTCAGCTCTCAACTTCCTTTGATTCTTAAACAAGACTTACATAAGACCTCCTTTCCTTATTGGCTAACCCTTCTGGGTTCTTTATTTGCTTAACTTAGTTCCTGTCTTGTTCGCCAGAGCTTACACACTGTGCTGGAGGTACAGGCAAGGGAAGCTGGGAAGCAAAAAGGAGAGAAGGTTGAATGCTTTCCCACTCCATTTATTTTAAGAACCTAAAAATTTCTCCATGTTGTAGGACAGCCAAGCACTCTAAGGTGATTTTTTGATAGTATAGTCTGTCTTTCTCTCCTTTCCGCTCTTTTTTCTGCCTGTCAAGGGAAAACAATAGGAGTGAGTGGAAGCTGGAAAAACTGTTTCTAGTTCCTTCATTATTTTTAACTTATTTTGAAAAACTGACCAAAAGACCATGAATTTACCCAATGGAGTCATATCAGGTCCTCCTAAGCATTCTCCTCATACACTATGATGTTCCAGTGACCCTTTTTCTCCAGCTGAAAACCACCAATCTTTTGGCTGGCTCATTCATTTAATAAAACTTTGTTGAGCATCTACTGTGTGCTGGGCTTTATTCACATAAATGACGTGTGCTATGCTCCTGACTTCTCAGGCTTTTTAGTGTTCTGCTAGAGCACATCTTTGCTTTTTTGATATATTAATTTTATTTTGTTTGAGTACAAACATATTTGAAATAAACAGTTTTAATCTCATAAAGCAACATCATCTTAACCCTTCATTTGCCAGCGTGAGATAGAGATCGACTTCCCTAGAAGTGCATAGATTTATTAAGGAATCTGATGTATGTTGATCTGTTGGGTGTTGGAGGCAGGGGGCTGTGCTAGGGCAGGAGTTCCAGAGAGGCGCTGTGACTTTAAACCATGACTATCTTTGATATATACATTTGGCTTTAACTTTCTCCCTAAATCAGGGAGCCCCTTGAAAATGACTGGAGAATTTTTCAATGGAAATATATTTGTAATTAATAAATAATAAAGGATCTGCTTTGAGTTTTGGAGTTCAACATTTAGTCTGGCTGCAAAAAGTACAAGTTTAGCCTCTGCTCTGTATCTTCTCTCTGAAGACTAGTGAGTTTAAAACCTGAAGTCCAAGGTCACACACATGGTTAGTGGCTGACTGGGGCTAGAACACAGGGTTCCTGAGTTTCACTTCATCATTCAAGCTACATGGCCCATGGGATTACCTGACATGTAGCCCAAGGCACTGTCATCATATTAGTCACTGTCTCTTAGCCTTGATTTTGTTCAATGGTCTATATTCTTTAGAAAGTTTTCAAAAGAATTCCAAGAACATTCTTCAAACTTGAAAAGAGAAATAAACCTTGAGATTATATTCCATAGCTTACTATATGAAGTTCTTGCTCAACTCAGCTTCATTTTTGCCTTACACTTCAGCTTTGTCAAGTTTCTTGGTCTTGTTAAGACTTAGAAACTAACTGGCATTGTCTTGCATAAAAATGTGCAGGTACCAAGCTTGTGTTGGAATCAAGGAGAGAGAGAGTTAGTATTCTTCTGCTAAAGCGGTAGGTGGAACAAGATGGTTGCAACTTCAGAGCTCAAGAATTTTTAGGAAATCAGTCCTGGTTGGGAACACCATTCACTATACTATATTATAGCCTGGGGAACTTAAGTAAAGACTTGAGGCCTGGCTTTGGGACGCAGGGGAAGGAAGACATGAGAGATGCCACCACAATGCATAGTGGAAAGGACATGGGCATCATGGGCAGAGACTCAGGTTTGAATATGGACTCTGAATGTTAGCTGTATGATTTGGGGTCAGTTTTTCTTTTTATCTTTAAAATTGGGACAATAGTGCTTACCTGACAGTGAACAATCACTGAAGAAGGAAAGGACAGATTATGTATAATAGTCTGGGATGCTTGCTCCATGTCCTCTCCCTTTTGTTTTTGCAGGCAGGTGGTATGCTCACAGATATCCTCCATCCAAGGTGCCTAATAACATATACTTAAGCAGTGGTTTTCACACTGTAGTGTGCATCTCATTAGAGAGCTGAAAAATCAATTTAGTGTTCATGGTTGTGGTAAGCTAAATAATGCCCCTCTCCTGCAAAGATATCCACATCCCTACTTCCTGATCTTGTGAATGTTACTTTACATGGTAAAGGGGACTTAGCAAATGTGATTAAGGATCTTTAACAAGAACCATTATCCTGGGTCATCTGGGAGGGTCCGGTATAACCACAAGTGTTCTTGGAAGATAGAGGCAGGATGATCAAAGGAGAAGTAGGAGAATATGACAGCAGAAGCAAGAAGCTGTTAGAGTTGTGTGTGGAAAGGGCCATGAACCGAGGAATGCAGGTGACCTCTACAAGCTGAAAAAGGTCAGGAAATGTGCTCTCCCCTTAGAGCCTCTGGAGGAAAGCAGCTCTGCTGATGCCTTGACTTTAGCCCAGTGACAATTACTTTTGGAATTCTGATCTCAAGATCTGTAAGATATGAAAGTTATGTAGTTTTTGAGCCACTACATTTTTGGCCACTTTTCACAGTGGTCACAAGAAACTAGTACAATGACTAACATGTTTTAACAAATGAAATAGAATAGCAAATGCAAGTACAGTTTCAGTTTGTGTATGTGTGTATGTGTTCCCACATAGATGTGGGAACAGTTGTGGATGCACTGGATTGCCATGATTTTGCACAGTATTTCTTACTGTGGCTTGTATTCCCAAACCAGTGACGGCCACTGGCCAGGCAGCCACTGCCTCCCTGGGTGTTGCTGGATTGACACCCCTGGCTCCTCTGGACTGTGCTAACAGCTTAGGGAATCCTTGCTCTCAAGAGTGACTGAATTGGCAAGACCATCTAGCCTTTCCAAACCTTAATTATTCTTCACAGCCAAAGCCAAATCAAAGTCTGGCTTACAGGAGACGTATGGAGAAAGTGCTGATTTGGGCTGGAGAGCAACATATGAGCTCATCTACAAATCAGGTTGTGTCTGACAGCATTCCACATTAAAGTTGGGAGTGGTTTTTCTGTTGGTAACGTGAGCCAAATGTGAGGTAAACTGAGGTACAGTGGGAATCAGCTGCAGCTGCAGGAGCTATATCCATATGCATTTGGCGAATGTTAGGTGTGTTGCTGATAAATTCTTGCAGGAACTAGACTAAAAAAATATTAGAACCAATGGTTACTGGATTTTGTGTTTGCAGGTGCGGTCTGTGAACTCAGAAAGAGTTCTCTTCAGAATGCAGACAGGACTTTCCTTGAAACAAAAATGTAACTCCTGAGTGTAGAGTAAATCTAAACCCAATGACAGCAATGGCCAGCTAGCTGAGTCCTTAATGACAGACTTTCAACATCAAACTCAATTTTAGGGCACGTTCTGTCAATGACACCTCCTATGTCTTAGCACCCAGCGGTGGGCAAAGACTTTCCAATAACAACGTCTCCTGCTAAGATGTGGAGAGTGGGCCCCAGTCCCACCTGAACTTGTAAAGCATCAAGAGAACCTATGTCATTCTGCCTTAATGAAGACATGTAATGGTTTCTCCAAGACCTCCCTCACACACATTATTTCCCCTTTCGCTACTAACTAGATTCATTATTATGTTCCTCGTCATCTCTGGTGACCTGATCATGTCTTTAGGAAGCAATATAATGCCAAGGTTAAGCAATTAGGCTCTGGCATTAGTCTGCATGGGTTAAATCATTTATTAACCATACAGCTATGTTGAATTATTTATCTTTCCCAAGCTTCAGCTTCTTCACCTCTATAATAAAGATAGCAATAGTACCTTCCTCATTGGATTTTTGCAAAGATCAAGTGAAACATAGAAAGTGTTTTGTGTAAAGTAGTTGTTTTAGTTATTTTCCTCTTATGCTAAGTTAAACTTATGGAAGAATAAAATCACCCATAACATTATTTTTATAACTTATTTTTATTCTGGTCTTAGTATAAAAGAAACTGAGGGTAGAAATATGCTATATTGTTGAGTTCTTCTCCCAAGTTTAAGAGGTAGAAAAGTGACAACTCAGATTGACCCCCACAGACCTTGTGATTTTCTCTGAGAAATGGGAAGCAAAGGATTACTATTGGTGCAATTTAATTCTTCCTTTATCTAAGAAAAACAGGTCCAGTATGATGAAGTAAAAACTTTCTGCAATTATGGAAAGACTCCTTGTTACTTGCTGCTTTACTTTGAAATCATGAGATAGCTAGGAAATTGGGATATTATAATATCTCTGTTTTGTGGTCAGGCCAAATTGCCACACTGTGCCTTGAAGAAGTTGGAACAAACAATAAACCTATTCAATACAATAAACCTAAGTTGGTTCAACACCAACTTAGAGCATATTTTGCAGCTACATTTTTTTTTCACCTATAAATCTTGGTATCAGTGTGGCCAGAAATCTTATTTATATATTCTTCCAGAGATACTGAATTCTCCAGTTTCCTCTGCAAAATTTTGGCAAACGCAAAATGAAAAAGGTGTCAGAGTACTTGAGATAGGAATAAAATACCCTAATTTTCAAAATGGAGAAATGGCCTAACTCAAATAAAATTATTTACTCCTGGAAAAAATTTTAGATTAGCTAATTAAGCAGGTCATTTGTAAACAGAATGAGAAACAATGAATAACTCTTCAAAATCCAGTATGTATTTTAGATATGTGTAAAAATATGTACGTATGTAAATGTATTTTTGCATGTGTTTGATAATATTGCAATTCATATGAATTCTTTACACAAATGAATTAGTGCAGACATTCTGAAATAATGAAAAGAAAACTTTGTATTAATATGATTTGAGAAGCTGACAGAAGGCAGTAATTAAATGGTGAATTGTACACACTGGTGGTTACAGAATAGACAGGGGGATGTTAAGAAGAATAAAGGAAATGGAGAAGCCAAAGAACTTATATGCATGACTCATGAACATGAACTAAGGGGGGCATTGCTAGAGGAAATGTGATATTGCTTGGAGGGGGGCAAAGCAGGAAAAATTGGAACAACTGTAATAGCAAAATAAATAAAATATATTTAAAAAATGCAAGACAGAGGGCACAGGTAGCACCACAGGGTAGGAGAAAAAGTGAGAAAGAATAATAAACAGAGCTATGTGGCTATAGCATATACCACCGCATGAAAACACAGCATTCTAGAATGACAAAGATTCAAACTGAAGTTGAATGACCATTAAAAATACTTGATGTTATATTTAAGATCACAAAATAAAATGGGAAGGTATTATCTATCATCTATTTATCTATCTAGCAATCATCTATCTACCTTATATCTGTAATGCTTCATGGATTTCAAAACACTCATCAACATAATCTTACTTTATGTAGGGCTTTTTTTAACTCTATAAATCCTTAATGCTAAGTTTTCTGTGGACGATGATGTTGAAATTCCCTGCTCCTCTTCTTGCCCTTCTTTCTTCTCCACTGAGGTGAAAGCCTGGGGACCAGGTCTTTCTTGTGCTCAGAGAAGAGCATAATCATGAAGTCAGGCTGAGGGGGAATATTTTCCTGATGATCTCAGTATAATCAAAGGGGCTATAATGATGGCAATTATGCTTCTGGGTCATTTACTCTTCTTTGTTCCATAATTCAATCCCATAACTGCTTAGAGTGGGGCTTCCTCATGCTTTTGCCTGAAAATATTCAGAAAAATGTATGTTTTTCTCTTAGGGAAACACCCACCCTTAGCACCCTGCATAATGAGCATTTTATAATCATTGTAAAGTCATTGAAAAGTATGTGGAAGCCAAAAAAGTCATTGAGGTACTCCTCTGCATATCTCACTGTTAACAGCAACAAAAGGTGCAAGTCACTAGTCCTTTGCTTTCAAATCTATTTTCTTCCTTTTTGGTTTTACTCTGTACTATGAGGGGCAGACTGTTGAAAACTATCTTTCTCAGGCTCCCTGGACAATTGAGATCTGGTACATTCAGCTGATGAGAGGCATTGGAGGGTGAGCCAGAGATAGGAGGAAGGACAAGTCAAGGCATTTATTTCCTCTCTTTATTTCAGGTGACCTCTGAGGAAGTGCTTTCACTCTTTCCATGGTTCCACCTCCAGCTTGATGTATATTTTCTTGCCAGCTCCTACTGGGCTTCCTTCACTGTGGTACTGCTTTTTGTCGGGTTGCCTTCACTTCCTTCCTGGGTACCTCCAGCCCTCAGGCTGTTGTGGCTTCTTGTTTTGGTACTGACAATACCAAATTGTCTGGTGACAATATTCTCACCAGAGGCTGTTAGACTTTTTGGTTCTTCCAATGCCTTTGTAACTACATCCTGATATTACCTCCTCCTTACGTACTACCTAACACGGGCTCTAATATCCAGACTGGACCCTGATGGATACAATATCTAACCAAGGTGGCTCACAGACATTTTTGGTGTTTAGTGAAACAGAAAACTTGGGCTTACAAGTTATAAGATTATTTTCATGGAGGAGCATTCTTTTTAAATTTATAAATGTATTCAAATTTATATATAAAAGTTTTATTTTATATTTAAAATTAATAGTTAAAAGCCTTTTTTATTCAAATAAAGTTTTTCATTTCAACTGGAGACCAATATCCCTAAACCTTTGTTCTTATGCTATAAACTGTACCTTCAGCATATGGAATTCTTTTTCCAAATTTAAATTTTTAGCAAGGATAAAAAACATTTTGTTTTTCTAAAGATGAATAGTGTATGAAAGTGAATTTTAAAAGTATTTCTTTTTTAGTTTTATTTTTTGATTACTGCTTTGCATGCAACACTTTTATATTAGTTTTAGGTGTACAGCCCAGCAAATAGACATTCATATAGACTCCAAAGTGTTTCCTCCTCTAATTCAAGTGCCCACCTGGCACCATACATAGTTATTACAATGTTGGTAACTATATCCCCTATTCTGTACTTTATATCCCCCTGATTATTTTGTTAAAAAATGCCAATTGGTATTTTTTTAAATTTCATCACCTTTTAAATTTTTTACCCCAATGGAGGAGCTTTCTACGGAGATGTGAAGCTGGATTCCAAGAAGGAAGGGGCTCTGGATCTTCCTGGGACCCATGGCTGAGAAAGGACTTTATCTATTATGGAACTAAAGAATGTCAGATACAAAAACCTAACTAATATGTCTCAAATCAAACAGGACTTGACTTTCTTACATAACAAGTGTGGAGGTTGGCAACTGCTGCTCCTTGTCCAGCAGCTTCACAACATTAGGGTTTGGGGTTGGCATCTCTGAGGTCCCCCAAGGAAAACCAGTTCTTTCCTTTATGCTCACAAGGCAGCTGCAACCACATCTGTCTGGAGATTTAAAGCAGGAAACAGGAAGTCAGGACGGGAGGGTGGTGATGCGAGCTGCATCTTTTACTTTTTATCAGGAAAGTAAAAACATCACAGCAGATTCTTTCTTATGTCCCCTTTGCCAAAACTGTATCGCAAAGTTACCGCTAGCTACGAGGGAATGTAGCAAAGTGCAGAACAGGAGCATCCTAATGGACATATGGAAAGAAGTGGTGTAGACATTTCCTCTCCTGTTTTTATTCTGTTCCAAGATTTAGCTCTCTCTTTGTGGGCTTCTAATATGTAAACTCCAAAGATATTTTTGAATGAGTGAACAACTCAAAACTTAGTCTTATCTCTTCAGTGTCAACATTAAAGAATTTCTTTAGAGCCTTTTACTAATAGCACAACTATTTAAGAAACAGAGGACTATCTTTTTGCACTCTAAAATGGCAAGACGCAGTTTGTACCAGGGAAGTCTGCTTTGCTGGGCTGAGGAGAGCTCATAGAACTTGGGTGGAGGGATGTGAATATCTTCCTCCAGGATAGTATCCATATGGAAGAAAAGTCTAAACTTGGGCAGGTACCCCACAGAAGCCAAGCCTTGTGTGACATGGAAACCGATCATTTGGGTGGAAGCATAAATGAAAAGTCAGACCTTTTGATTAGGGAAAGATCTGCTGCCTACCAAATAACCCAAGATATTTATGAGTCTCTCCTGAAAATATTGAGCCAATGTGTCAATATAACTAAAACTGTTTGTACTCAGTACTTTTGAGACAGGCCTCGTATGAAGTCACCAAATATTAAACTGAAATCAAGCAATAATTAAAATGAGTTTAAAAATTGATTTCCTTGGCCCCCCTCATAGTCCTTTTAACTCCTCTGTGAGCAGCTGAGAACCAAGTGCAGCCATGGTTGCCAGATGCTGTTTCTTAGTGAATGTGGCCATCTGCTCTGGAAGGAGGGTGTCAGCACACTTTACAAAATGTAGTTTATATTTGAAGTCACCATTATGGGGAATCTTTGAACAAAACAAATTGCTTAACAACCACAAGGGGAAAAAATCAAGACATTTTACAATTTGTATCCAGTGTAAACAACTAAAGATATTTGTGCTTAAAACATCACATGTAGAAGTCTTCTGGTTTTATAAGTCCTTATAACTGATACACAGTACCACTGTGGGTTCCTTGCCGAAGACCCCTGACAAGATTGCAGAGTATGGGGACAGAAAAGTACAGTGTCCTTGTGGTCTCTAGAGAATTGATGTCTTTGATGGAAAAAGATCCTGACAACAAATGAGGGGCTTAAGTTAGTTGTGTTATACCAAGACCTGTTTTCTAAGCTCTGTTTGGTATTCATTACCTTTTATGATACCCTTGGAACAAAGATAGAATTTTAGAGATGAAGTAGATTTTAGAAGACACTTAATCCAAATTTTTGTTCAATAGACTTTTAACTGGTACCCCTACTTCTACTCTGATTCCCTACAATCTATTTTTTCACATTTTGCAAACCTCTCTCACATTGCTTTCCACTGCACCTTGAATAAAATTCAGACATTTCTTTATGGCCTATATGAACTTTTGAACCGAACCCATCTTACCTCTCCAACTTTATCTTGTATTTATTTCCTCCTTTTTCAGGCACATTGGATTCCTTTTCTTCTTGAAATATGGCTGCTTTATTTCACCTGAAGGTCTCTGTGCTTGGTCTTCTTTATGTCTGGGATGCTTTTACATGGTAAAGAGTGAAATTATATAGAATGACCAGACAAGTGGGCTTAATGTCCGTGGAAATGCATGTTTCTCACTGTACCTCCAGTGAAGTTGGGAAAAGTCAAAGTAATGAACTGCTCTCAAGAGTTCTGTTCCTTTTGTTACTCAGAAACCAGCTCCAGTGATACCTTCTCAGGGAGCCTTTTTCTGACTGCTCCATCTAAGGAGCCCTTTTCCACTCTATCTTATAGCATAGAAAGATTGGCTGAAATTGTTTTCCATAACTTATTTACTGGTTTGCTTATCTCCCCTTTCTAGAATGGGAGCCCAATGAGAACATCAGTGTCATCTAGCTGGTTCACTAAAATGTATTCCCACTCCCCATAACAGGAGCTAGTACAAATAGGCATTTGGTTGTATCTCCACATACAGAGGGAGCTGGGGTGTCTGGAATCATGTAGGCTTACTCAGGAAATAATGAGTGAAGTTATAGGGAGGCATCTTGAACAGATGTTACTATTGCCACCACCAATACTCTTTCACAACTGAGAATTCAACTGAACTACTTTCTGACAATGATGTCGAGCTGAGATAAAATATTAGCAAACCACAGTTGATCAGAATACAATTGTTATGCCTCAGGGCAGATTTTTTGCTCATGCTCTATTTGAATAGGAATAATAATGAGTCATTTGGTGTTTTTCAAAGGGGTTGCCCTTGGTATTTTGGAATGGTCATTGGTTGTGCCTAACTTTTCAGTATAAATAGGATATTTAACATCTTTGGCTCCCACCCATTAGCTGTGACAACCAATAAATACTCTCACATCTGCAAATGCCTCTAGGAGGAGTGGCAGCCTAAACCTGGTTGAAATTCTTAACTAGAAAGTGTTCATAGTGTGATATTAAACAATTTGATTTAATAAAAGCACCTGGAAACACCCTTCTTATTAGGTGCATTTTGGTAACGTGCTTCTACATCCTCCTCTTTACCTACAGGGCCATGAAGACCTCTGGGAAGGCACAGTGTTGAGGCAGGCAAGCCTGGGAAATTGGTATCTGTTGGAGCAAAGCCTGATTCTTATACTGGGAAGAAATGGAGTAAGGCCTGGGCCTTATGTATCTCCCAAGTACATTTATCTCCCCAGCAATCATGGGGCCATTGCTCTTCCATGGTTCCTCTTTTAGTATTGTGTTTCTCTATTTCCTCCATCTATTCCATTCATTCTCCTACACCCCTGATACTTGCCCTCTAGCACTGTGAGGATTGGGCCAATGACTTATCTATTTTTGGCATTTTGTCTTCTCCATCCTGTGTCTAGTCTGGTGTTCACCTCACAGTAGAATTACAAGACAAATTATTAGCATGGAGTTCTCAATAAAAGTTGTTCCCAAACTATCATTATTATAGATGTGCTCTTGGGGGTTATGACATTACATTGACTTCTGTTTTGGAGAATTGAAGCAGTCAGAATAGGGTATGTTCCCCAAGACAGGCAATGATGATGATGACACTGAAGACCAGATAATGGCTAAATTTACTACCTACTAATTATGTGTCTGACACAATTCTTAATATGTATGGTTTAAGTAATTTAAGTCTCAAAGCAACCTAGTAGGTGAACATTAAACCCCATTATATATGTATAAAACAAAACGGAGGCACAGGGAAGAAATTTGGGCAATTACATTGCCCAAACTGGTAAGCCGTAGAGATACATGAGCACAGAGCTGGTAACATGAATGAGAGAAGTGAGTCACTCAAGTCCAGGAGATGGGCAGGGTGGTTGGGATGGTGGGATGTGAAACACAGATTCCCTGCTTAGGGGCAGACGCCACTATGGCCAAGCAGAGAAGGGGCCTGGCTCACCATTGCCAAACCATCTGAATTCTTTCAAGGCATGCCGACAATCTGCAAAATCTCTCCAATTCTAAAAGATCAACTGAATTTAAAAAAGTATTTCATGTCTTGCATGAAATACGGATTTCAACTATAGGAAAACTCCATGTTTTTACCATAAATTTTTCCTATCAAGAGTAGGCTTATGTCAAAACTAAAACTCTAGATTTCAGGTAATTAATAAGATGGGGTTTGCTGGATTTTCTCCATTCTCTTTTGGTTCCTATAATGTTCCTTTCTGTTTCCTTAAGCCACAAACATCTGTTTATGGCCATTCAGCTAATTGGGCTCCATTGAGTGTTCTAATGAGGGCAGAGGGAGCAAGCAAGTGGATTTAATGCCCATTGAAATGCATGTTTCTAATTGTGCATTCAGTGAAAGTGGAAAGGTTAAAGTAATGAGCTGCTCTGGAGAGTTCTGGCTAAGAGAGAGAGGGCTTTGTTGTTTCACATTCCATCTTTGTTATTGTCACTGAGATGTGTACTTATTTCCACAATGGCATTGATTGCCAAGAGGCTCTGCTATTACATTTCATTATCATGCCATTTCTGAAGGAGGGGAGTCTGTTCTTACTAAGCAATGACAATGTGCAGGCAACCATAATCACCCCTCTCTCTGCAGCACTCCCCAACATCTTGTATACAGCTGTGAACAGCTGTATTAGTGCCAATTAATCTGAGGTAGGTTTACTGAGGGAGGGGGTGCTGTACTGTACAAAAAGATAGATGGTCCTTGAGTTTTCCAAGTGGCTTTTTTAGAGCAGGAATGGCAACAGAAGAGAGCAGACAGAGGAGGAGGCTATCAGTTTTTCTTTCAGCAGGAGATTGACATCTCTAAACTGTTCATGCCATTCTGCATTCCCAAGTAAACATGGAGGCAGGGTCCAAATCAAAGGGCTGGATTTAGAATCTCTAATGCAAGGGATTAGAGATCAAGCCCTGTGGTTGTTTAAAGATGTTATGAAAGCCTGCTGCGGTTGGGTCCCACTCAGTTAATTTATTAACCATTGGTGATAAAGATAGGTGGCTATTTTGGGAATGAATTATTTCCCTTGAGAGACTATGTATATGTATATGTATATATATATGTATATTTATATTAGATATGTAATTTAACACCTGGCATTTGATTATACTTTAAAATCTTAGGAAAATGAGATGAAACTCCAAATCCCTATCCTGGCTGATGACAAGGCACGACCTGACTGAGTCCCTGCTTAGCCAACTCCTCAGTGCTCTCTTTACCCTTCTTGTTCACTTTTAGCCACATGGTCTTCTTTAGTGCTTTGACTTTTTAACCTTGTTTCTACCTCTGAGACTTACCACATTCTCTTCCAAAGTGTTCCCATCCCCAAATCTTTGCTTAGATGTTTCCTCTTACCTGCTCAGTCTTATCTTAAATGTCACCTCTTCAGAGAAGCTTCCTACCATTTCACTGATGAGAATTTTTCCTCCAGACCTTCCAGTATCTACATCTAAGTACATTAATTTCTTCACAACATTTATAACAAAAATTTACTTTGTTTTTCTATGTTTCTGTAGGCTATAAGATTTCATAAGAATCAGAGTTCTCTTATTTCCTATATTTCTAGTACCTGGCTCCTAGTAGGTCCTCCATAATATTCCATGCTGTTTCATTTTGAATTCTTGAATATTTACCTTCTATGCCAGTTTAACCAGAGGAGTCCTGTACCAGGTGATAGTTAACAGGTGGATTTTAATGTCGTTTAGTGCCTTTATTCTGAATCATCAGAACTAAATATGAGTCCAACAGACAAACAAAAACTCAACACAAAACTGAACTAAAAATTATTAATCAATTTTTCTAGTGGTAAATCTACATGTATTATTTGTAAAAAAAAAAAAAAAAATGAGAATAATGGAACACCTGTGATTTTAGACAAGTCCATGACATGAGGGCCTGAGTTATTTTATTGGAACACCACACTTTTTAATTATATTTTATTGCATATGCTATTACAGTTGTCCCAATTTCCCCCTCTTTGTTCTCCTCCGCCCAGTGTGCCCCACTCCCTCAGCAATCCCCACACCATTGTTTATGTCCATGGGTCATGAGTATAATTTTTTTGGCTACTCTATTTCCTATACTATGTTCTACTCTACATCCTAATCTCCTTACCTCTTCACCCATTCCCCCATACCACCCTACCATCTGGCAACCATCAAAAAGATTTCTATATCCATGATTCTATCGCTATTCTTGTTTGCTTAGTTTGTTTTTTAAGATTTAGTTGTTGATAGCTAGGTATTTATTGCCATTAAATTGTTGATAGTTTTGATCATTTTTTTCTTAAATAATTCCCTTTAACATTTCATATAATAATGGTTTGGTGATGATGAACTCCTTTAGTTTTTTCTTGTCTGGGAATCTCTTTATCTGCCCTTCCATTCTAAATGATATCTTTGCTGGCAGAGCAATCTTGGTTGTAGGGCCTTGCTTTTCATCACTTTGAATACTTCTTGCTGGTCCCTTCTTGCCTGCAAAGTTTCTTTTGGGAAACCAGCTGACAGTTGTATGTGAACTCCTTTGTAAGTATCTCTCTTCTTTTCTTTGCTGCTTTTAAGATTCTCTCTTTATCTTTATCCTTTGGCATTTTAATTATGATGTGTCTTGGTGTGGTCCTCTCTGAATTCAATTTGTTTGGGACTCTCTGTAATTCCTGGACTTGTATGTCTATTTCCTTCACTAAATTAAGGAAGTTTTCTTTCATTATTTTTTCAAATAGATTTCCAATTTCTTACTCTCTCTCTTCTTGTAGAATCCTTATGATGTGAATATTGGAATGCTTGAAGTTATGTTTTATTTCAGTGGTTTTTTTGTTGTTGTTTGTTTGTTTGTTTGTTTTTTGGGTTAAGCTCCCCATGATGAAAACTCAGGAACATTTTTTTTTTCTTTTTAAAAAAGATTTTATTTATTATTTCCAGAGATAGAGGAAGGGAGAGAGGCAGAGAGGGAGAGAAACATCAATGTATGGTTGTCTTTCACCTGCCTCCAGCCATGGACTCAGCTGGAGGCCTGGCTTGCAACCTGGTTATGTGCCCTGGCTGGGGAATCAAACCAGTGACCTTTGGGTTTGCAAGATGGCACCTTATCCACTGTGCTACCAGCCAGGGCTCAGGAACATTTCTGTATTCAGCCAGTACTGATGCTTGTTTTTGTGTATATGGGTATATACATATAAAGACAATTATGCAAAAAATGAAGGAAAACAGAATGCATTTTCTTTTCTTTAAAGATTTTATTTATTATTTTTAGAGAGAGGGGAAAGGAAAGAGGTCAAGAGGGAGATAGACATCAATGTATGGTTGTGTTTCACCTGCCTCCCACTAGGGACTTGGCTGGAGACATGGCTTGCAACCTGGTTATGTGCCCTGGCTGGAAATTGAACCAGTGACCTTTGGGTTTGAAGGCCCACAACTTATCCACTGAGCCACCAGCCAAGGCTCCAGTAATTTTTAAGTGTTTGTTTATTTACTTGGACTTTCAATTTTCCAGATTAGATAAGTTCCTCAAAGTGAGGGGAGTCATTTGTCCATGTTTTAGGATAGGGTGCTACAGAGCTCTTGCAAATTCTGTGCATGTTACTAAATCCAATTACAGGCTAAAGATCAGTGTGATCCATTTTGGGGGGGATATCCAGATTCCTTAGAGAAGAACATATCTTATTGGAGAAACTATTCCAGATTCCTAAAAGGCAATATAGAAAAGAGCTGGTGAGTAGAGGCTCTTAGAATATAGGGTGTAACCAAAATAGGTTTACAGTTGTTTGTATGGAAAAATAATACAATAATTAATTAATAATAAAAGAAGAACTCTATGTTTAGCATACTCACAACTGTAAACCCACTTTTGCCTCATGCTATAATTTTTCTTAACCACCAAATTTCAGTGTATCTCCACACTAACTATCCTGGTGTTCTTCAGCTCAGCTCTGTTTTATCTTCTCTGGAGGATAAACTTTTGTTTTTTTCCATGGTAAGAAGTAGCAGTCACCTGACTGGCTCTTGGTATTGGAATAGATATTTGGAAATCTCAGGTAGACTGTCAATCAATATTCTTGTTATAGCTCTACCTTTACCCCTATTTCCAAAAGTCCTGGGTGTGCCAACTCCTGAGCCTATTGGGGGTTCTAATGGCATAAATCTTGTGTCTTCTTGTCTTTCCCTACTGTTGATTAGTAGTTAGGTTTATTGGGTTTGCTATGTCTATTGCACTCAATCGTTTGCTGTCTGGGATCCAGAATTTTGTTGTTTCTATCTTCTCTATCCCCCTGGTCTTTTGGGTTTATGACAGTTAATCTCTTTGCTGTCATTTTAGTAGAGTTTTTGGAAGAAACCAAGATAATACAACAAGCTGTCATCCTTAACGAGGAGTAAATACACAAAATCCTTGACCTTCACATTTTTCTGAAATTCCCTTGAAGTATTTTAATTGGAAGCAGATTGCATCCAATATTGACTAAATTCTTTGAATGATACACTTCTTCTATTTAATTTTATAATTAAAATTTCAATGGTCTACAATTAGTAAATTTCCTCTGTAAATGTGGGGATTACTGTGGGAAACACAACACATTGACCAAATTATAGATTAAAGTTAACAAGAACACAGCAAGAGAAAGCTGTGTATCTTATGCCTGGTAGCTTTTTTTTTTCTTTTTCTTTTTGTGTGTGGTAGAAACAGTGAAGGTTTGGATCTCTATCTTGCCTCTGCTGCTTAGTGGCAGAATAAAACTTAATCCCTTTGAGGTCACTGTAAAATAGGCATAACAAATTAATACTGTATTTAGCTAAAGGCAAGACTTAGTAGGGGGATGATTGTAGGGTAGTTACCAATATGAGGCATATATCACAGCAGAAATTAATTCTCTTCCCTGACGTCAGAGGAAGTGGTAAAAAGAGGGAGGTGAAACAGGATAAGGCTATGAGATGCCACCCATTCTTAAGGCTCTCAACCAGTTTTTGGGACCCATGCTCCTATGGAACTTGTATGTTTTATGTCATAGGAAAGAATCCAGAAGAAGACCCTGGGAAAAAGAGGGCTGACTGGTGGTAAATAGCAAAATGAGGAGGAAAAAATAAAAAAGATGACAAGAAGGATAAAATAAAGAACATGTTGATAAACATATTATTGATGGGAGTGGCAATGGTGGGATATCTGGTCACCCAGCCATAGTAGCCAAAGTAAAATCATGAAGTCTCTAAATTAACCTCATTATCTAGGAGGAGATAACACATCACCTTTATTGACTCAGGGGTAATTATCCTGTTAAGGGCTTGTATGATTTTCTTTCCCTTGGATCTCCTCCTATTACCTGGTTCAGTCTTCTTACTAGAAGAACAACAAGATAACTAAAAGATGAAACTTGAACCAGTCCTCTCAGATTCTGGCTAGTAACTCTGGTGAAAGTTTGGTGAAGGAGAAGGCAAATGAACTTTCTTGATAATTTGTGGAATGAATTATAGCTGCTGTACCTAGTCTCTGTTAATAGTGATAATTGTGAGTTGGCTGCATATCATTTTAAAGGAATGATATATAATTTAAATAAATTATCTGCATCTGGAAGTTTCTGTTTCTCTGAAAAACTCGAGGGCTGACTTAAATAGTTGAATGACTTTCAAAAATTTGAATTTGTTTAATTTTATTATTTATTTTTTAGAGAGAGGCGCAGGGAGAAAGAAAGAGAGGGAGAGATACATTAATGTGTGATTGCTTCTCACGTGCCTCCAGCCAGGGACCTGGCCTGCAACCCAGGCATGTGACCTGCCTGGAAACTGAATTGGCAGCCCTTTGGTTCATGGGCCAGTGCTCAATCCACTGAGCTATACCAGCCATGGCAGAATTTGTCTGATTTTAGTGGTCATTAGTACAGAAGCAGAAGGAGTGTAATTCTTGGGTAGAGAAACTATTAAAAAAAGTTATTAAGGTGAGAGTACAACTCTGCCCAGGTAAGAATGAATTTGGGCCTGGTTCTGTTTTGTAAGGAAGGCTACAGCCCTTGGTTGGATCCACACGGTGTAAATATCTCTATAGAAATCACTGGAAGGATTTCTTTATTTAGAAATTTATGAACATAACAAAGGGATGTGAATATGCTTGAACTCTTATTGCTGAGAAGCTCTGCATCTTACAAAACATTCTCTTACAAGAAAATATACTTAACAAACCAATACTGATAGACAGTGGTATATTTGATACTGTTTTCAATTTCCCATCCCTCAGCTATCAGCATAACCTTTAGCCAGGTGTGGTTAGGAGAATGGTCCATGCCTGGGTTTTGTTCAAATCACCCTCTTCTTTTGTCATCTTGTACTGATGATTTCTGCCCTTTGGTGCCCCATGATGCTCTGTATCTTGTTTGAACAGTGACATCCTTTGTAATAAGATGAAGATCCTCACTGTGGCAATTTTTACTGTCACTGCTGCAGTTACTCAGAGCTCATGCTTTTAAAATATCACTAGCTGTATTGATGTAGTGCCTACAACTGCTGTTTCTATTTTGCTCACACAAGACAGAAACCACAGGGCTGGGATATAAAGGATGACCTCACACCTTCACCACAGTGCTCTCAACCCTCCTCAGACTCTGCACTGTCCCTAGATTCTGTTCCTGTGCTCTGCACATGCTCAGGAATAGTAGGAGTTTCCTAGAGAGCCACAACTTTTTCAAAACAAACACACACACATACATATATTTTGTTGAACTTTCTACCATCTAGAAATTTCTCTCCCACTTTGGTGAAGTCATTGACTGAAGTATATCTCTTGAGTTATACTTTCAAATATCCTTTGAACTGTTTGCTATTTAACTGCTTGCAGTCTATTCTGCTGTGCTCACAGGACCAGATAATAGCTTTATATACTACAATGTATAACATAATTTATAAGTTTAATTGTGAAATATAACATAAATAAGTGTGCATAAGATATATGTATGACCTGAAGAAGACTAACGATAAGAATACTCATTTACTCACTACTTATTTCAAGAAACACAATATTGTTAGTCCTTTTAAAACTTTTTGGACCTGGCTGGTAGCACAGTGGATAAGCACCAGCTTTCGAACCCAAAGCTAGCTGGTTCCATTCCCAGCCAGGGCACATAACCAGGCTGCAGGCCAGGTCTCCAGCCAGGTTCATAGCTGGAGACAGGTGAAAGGCAACCATATATTGATGTTTCTCTCCCTCTGTACCTCTCTCCCTTCCTCTCTCTCTAAAAATAATAAATAAAATCTTAAAATAAAAAAATAAATAAAACCTTTCTGTGTTATTCTCTGATCCCATCTTCCTCCTTTCTATTAAAGATGATACTAGCTGGAATTTTGAGTGAATCATTCCCATGATTTACTTTATATTTTTAACATACATATATATCTCCTAACAATGTATTACGTTTGCTTTGTTTTTGAACAAAGCAAATAAATGGAATAAATGGAATTCTAATGTATGAATTCTCCTGAGTCTTTTTTTTCGCTCCACTCAGTTTTGCATTGGTATCATTTATATTAATGCACAGTTATAGTTCATTCATTTTATTGTGTATAATATTCCATTTTAGAAATATACAATAATTTACTCACTACTATTCAGAGACATCTGCATTTTTTTTACTCTGACAGTGTGCTTTGAACATCTTTGTACATTTCTAATAGTAAAATTATGAGAATTGTTGGCTCATAAGGTACATGTGCATGTTTAGCTTCTCTATGTAACCCCATTTTCCCCCAAGTGTTTGTAACAATTTACCCTCCACCAGCAGCATATTGGGGGTCTTCATTGCTTCATGTCATTGCCAATACTTAGCATGGTCAGAATTCTTAATGTTTTTATAATCTAGTGAGTGTGAAATAATATATTATTATATTTTATTTTATATTTCTTGATTACTCAATGAGGTAAAAGCCATTTCAGACATTTGTTGGACATTTCAATTTATTCTTTTTGAAGCGCCTTTCAAACTCCTTTGCTCATTTTTCTATTGGTTTGACTGTCTTTTTAGTAATGGTTTGTAGAAATTCTTTAAGAATTCTGGATAAAAGTTTCTTACTGTTCATAAAAGTTGGGAATACCTTTTTTACTCTGTTACTTACTTATTAAGTTCCTGTAGACTGTCTTATAATGAACTACTTTCTTGATGTAATGTAATCAAAATTATTAATCATTTGATTAGTGCTTTTTTACCTCAACAATTCTATCATACCATGAGGTTATGAAAACATCTCATCCTAAAATCTTTCTTTTTGTTGTTGTTGTTGTCTAAAATTAGCCCCTAAATTCTTGTATATGATCTTTTGAAATCTTTATAGACAGCCCAGTGGCCAGGTGTGTGAGTGAACAGATCCTCAGATGATTCCAGGTCCCATATGTGGGACTACTCCCAAACTTCAAGTCTTCCAGCTAAGGGTCTACACATCACCAAGCAGAGACAAGCCTTCTAGTCCACAGAAAATGGGTCAAAATTAAGTGGCTTTTGTTGTAGACACTTAAGTTTGGTATTTTGTTATATAACAATAGGAAGCAGCAATAGAGAATTCTTCAATTTCTCTCAATAAAATTGTATAGTTTTCACTAAAAGTCTTGCAAATGTTTGTTAGATTGATTTATAAGTATTTGATAATATTAGATGTTATAAATAATATTCTTTACATATTTATGATATACATGATTATATTTTATTTTCTAACAGCTTGTTACTAAATTGATTTTTAAAATTTAATTTTCTATCTGCAGACTTATTCAACCCTTTTATTAATTATAACACTTTTGTACATATTAAAAAATTTTCTTACATATACTATTATTACCTGTAAATTTTACCAACTTTGTTTCTTTCTTTTTAATACACAGAAAATGTAAATATATATATATTTGAAATACTGTTTTGGATAGGATCTCCAATAAAATGGAAATTAGAAGTAGTGATAGCTAACACCTTTATCATATTTAAAAGGCTAATATTTCATTATAAATTTGTTGTGGGTTTGTTTGGGGTTTGTTGTAGGCTAAGGAAGTTATTTTTATTTCTAGTTTAATAAGGCTTTTCATTTAAAAAATTAAAAAACGTGTACTGAAATAAATGTATGTTTTCTATATATTTCTGGGTTTGGTTTTCAGATATTTTGCTTAGGTTTCTTGACTTTCTTGTTCTGACTTTGGTTTTGGTATCAATGCTATATTTGCATTATAAAATAAATTTTAAAAAGGCTTCCCTTTTTCTGTTGCCAGAGATTATAAAAATGGAAATTTCTAGTTTTTTCAGCATTTGGTTAAAATCATGTTTAAAATCTTTTGTATGTAAATACCTGAAGAATCCTGAAATACCAATTCATAAGAACCTATGTACCTCTATGTTCATAGCAGCACTATTTATAATAGCCAAGTGCTGGAAACAGCCTACGTGCCCATTGGTGGCTGATTGGATCTAAAAACTTTGGTATATTTACACGATGGAATACCACACAGCAGAAAGAAAGAAGGAACTCTACCCTTTGCAACAACATGGATGGAACTGGAAAATATTATGCTTAGTGAAATAAGCCAGTCAGTGAAAGACAAATACCATATGATCTCACCCATTACAAGACAATAATGAACAAAACAAACAAACAAGCAAGCAAAAACAGAACCAGATACATGAATACAATGAATCGACCTTCAGTGGGCAGAAAGGTGGAGGGAGAGGGGAGAAGGAGGCAAAGAAGGAGAGCAGTTTAGTCAAGGAACTAGAATGGAAGAACCATGGACATGGACAACAAGTGGGATTAACTTTGGTGGTGAGTGGGTGGGTGGGGAAGGGGATATAGGGGAGAGAAAAAGGGGATGGATGAAATACAACAATAAAATTAAATTATAAATAAATAAATAAAATCCTTTGTGTATAAAGGTTATAACTATAAATTCAACTTCTTTAATCATTAGAGGATAAATCAGGATTTCTAGTTTTTTTTTTTTTTTAATTGATGTCCTAGTTCATATTTTTTAAAGCATGTTTTCTTTTCATTACATTTTAAGTAGTCAATTTAGTATAGATCTACTGAAGTGTGTTTTTAATTTTTGCTTTATGACCTAACAGTTGGCAAAACTTGATTATAATATTCTTTTTACTATCTGTTTAATATATGCTATGAACATGGAGTTACAATCTTCTTAATTCTTAATACGGTTTATTTGTTTGTGCCTTCTCTATTTTGTTCTGGATAAACCTTGCAAAAGTTGTCTCCATTTTACTAGACTTAAAAAAAAAAAAACCAACTTTTAGTTATGTTGCTTTTCTCTAATGTGTCTTTTTAAAACTTCATTAATTTCTGTTCTTATATTAATTTTGATTTTTTTGTTTTCTTTGGGCTTATTATGTTTTTTATTCTTTTCTAGCTATTAAAGTTAGATGTATAGGTCAGTCATCTTCTCCCTTCATTTGTTTTTAATACAAATATATAAGTCTTAAATTTCTTTCCAAATATTATTTGTAGATGCTTCCAAAAAGTTGAATAAGAAGTGTTTCTCATGACCATTCACTTTTAAGTATTTTATATAATTTTCAAATATATAGATCTTTGATTTATATGTTATTTAGAGGTATGTTTTTCAATTTCATAATACATGTACATTTTAAGATACATTTTCTTCTTATTTTCTAACTTGATTGTGTTGTCTTAAAATATGATTATCAGGCTATAGAATCTTTGAAATTTGTTGAGCATTGTTGGGCCTACTACTTCCTTAATTTTTGTGAACGTTTTCTGTGTGCTTTAAAAGAATGTGTAATTTTTAGTATGGGTGTCATTTTCTATATATGTCGATTGGCTCAAGGTTGGTATTTGTGTGGTCCATATATTGCATCATCTTATCATATGTTCAGTATGTTTCTTCTTGCTTTAAAATATATTTATTTACTTATTTTTAGAGAGAGGTAAAGGGAGGGAGAAAGAGAGGGGGAGAAACATTGATGTGAGAGGGAGGCATTGATCAGTTGCCTCTCGAACATCCCCATCCTGACACCTGGCCTGCAATCCAGTCATGTTCCCTGACTGGGAATTGAACTGGTGATGTTTTGCTTTGCACAACAACACCCAACCCACTAAGCCATACCAGCCAAGGTGGTTCAGTATGTTTCTTATGTCCAATTGTGAGCTTTGGTTTGACCTGTTTGTAAGTGCATTCTTCCTGGGCAGAACTTCCTTAGCCTCTGTCAGGCACAGAGGCCACTGACACCTGAGACTTTTTTAAACTACATCTTTGATTTAGAGTTTGTTTGCTTGCTTTGACCACATAGATGGAATAATTTCAGGTCCCTACCTCTGGTCCTCAGTGAGTGTGGCTTGAGGTTAGGAGTTCCCAGTGGAGAGGCAGGAAAAGGCATATATTGATATTGGCTCACTCCTTGGGATGGATTTTATGCCACTTCACCCACTGAGAAAACTGCTTCCCAAAGATCCTGGCTTTTAACTTGGTATCTGTGACTTGATCCCTGCCATGCTCAGAGCATTTATCTCACAGGAAAATGCTGGCTCTAGCATTTACTTATCCTTGAGGATTTGTGCTTTCTTATCATTTCTGACATCTGAGGAATTCCCTTACTCTCTGGCCAACTTATCTAGTCATTAAAATCATAATTTTATATTTTAACCTGCATCTTTATTTGTACAATATTTAGTGGGGTGTCCACATTATTAGAAAGATAAATCTATAATATAATTTGGTAACTAAAATAAAGTTAGAGCAATCCAGCATCAAACTAAGATTTCAGGTGAAAATGGCTCTGGATTTAGTTTTTCAGCTGGACTGCTTGGAATAAAGGAAGAAACAGTGCATTGAAAAGGATGAATGGAAAAATGAAGTACAGCTCTCTGCTCCTCCTGTTCAATAGACAGCCGTGTCTTCTTGCGCAGTGCCAGCCTCAACTCTGAGACACAATGGTGAAGGTTGGAGTGAACAGATTTGGCCCTATTGGGCGCCTAGTCACCAGGGCTGCTTTTTACTCTGTCAAAGTGGATGTTGTAACCATCAGTGATCCCTTCATTGACCTCAACTACATTGTCTACATATTTCAGTATGATCCTACTCATGGCAAGTTCAAAGACACAGTCAAGGCTGAGAATGGGAAGCTTGTCATCAGTGGAAAGTCCACTGCCCTCTTCCAAGAGTGAGATCCCACCAACATCTCATGGGGTGATGCTGGTGCTAAGTATGTTGTGGTATCTTCACTACCATGGAGAAGTCTGGGCTCTCTTGAAGGGTGGAGCCAAGAGGGTCATCATCTCTGCCCCTTCTGCTGATGCCCTCATGTTTGTGATGGGTGTGAACCAGGACATGTATGACAACTCCATATATGTTCTGCAGTCAGCAATGCCTCCTGCACCACCAACTACTTGGATCCCCTGGCCAAGGTCATCCATGACAACTTTGGTATTGTGGAGGGACTCATGATCATAGTCCATGCCATCACTGACACCCAGAAGACCGTGGATGGCCCCTCTGGGAAGCTGTGACGTGATGGCCCAAGTGCTGCCCAGAACATCATCCCTGCTTCTAATGGTGCTGCCAAGGCTGTGGGCAAGGTCATCCCCGAGCTGAATGGGAAGCTCACTGGCATGGCCTTCTGTGTCCCCACCCCCAATGTGTCTGTTGTGGATCTGACCTGCCACCTGGAGAAAGCTGCCAAATACGATGGCATCAAGAAAATAGTGAAACAGGCAGCAGAAGGCCCCCTCAAGGGCATCCTGGGCTACACTGAGGACCAGGTTGTCTCCTGTGACTTTAACAGTGACACCCACTCCTCCACCTTTGATGCTGGGGCTGGGATTGCCCTTAATGACCACTATGTCAAGCTCATTTCTTGGTATGGCAATGAATTTGGCCACAGCAGGAGGGTGGTGTATCTTATGGTCCACATGGCCACCAAGGAGTAAGAGCCACTTGGACCACCAGCCTCAGTGACAGGAAGAGGGACCCTCAGCTGCTGGGGAGTGTCTGCCCCAAATTGATCCCCCAACACTGAGAAGCTCCTGACCTCTAGTTTCCATCCTGGACCTCCCTAAAGAAAGGGGCCTAGGGAGCCACCTTACTTTGTTATGTATCATCAATAATGTTCACTGTACCCAGCCAAAAAAAAAAAGAAGTACAGAATATGGACAACTTTTCATTATAAGCTCTTTTCTACCTGCCAAGCCAGTTCAGAAATTTCTACTTCCTCTCTTTGAGTTTCTATAATAATAATGATATGAATTGCTTCTTCCCAGATTTATGAAGCTTTAATAAAGAAACATACACAAATGCACATGTAATTTTGCATATAGTAAGCATTCAGTAAGTGTGGGGTGAAGTTGACTCTGAGCCTCCTAATAGGACTTTGATAGATGCTTCTCAGAGATTGCCTGGAGGTATAGTCAATGCACAGGATGCGACAGTCTCAAAATGAGAACCTAGATGAAATCTAATAGGATAGCAAAAAGACAATCGCAGGGGGAAAAATCATTCTGAAAAAAACATTCCAATGGGTGCCTTTTAAACAAGGCCTCAAAGAATTCCCCTAAAATTCCAAGGAACATGAACTCTTCAAGCCTGTTAGATTTTATTTTGATTCTCTTTGATGCTCGTTTGTAACTGTGGTAAATGCGGGATCGCATTTATCCTTGGATCACAGAATCAAGGATAAAATGTCCCAGCTTATGGCCTGCATTCTTATATGATGTTTTTCCTGTGTAATGTTTTTTTTCTACAGAATGGATTTTAATTGCTGAAAGTCAGAAAATGACTTTGGGTCGTTTGGGTACACAGACTGGGGATCCCAGAGCACCTTGGTATCAGGCAATGTTCAGAGTATTCACCGTGGCTCACTCAGGATGAGGGCAGGTTATCTTTGACATTTACTGAATGAGGACATTATTGCCACAGGAATGAAGTGTTTTCCAGTTTATTTTAAACTGAGAACTTCAATTCACTGTGATAATTGGTTTGGCAGAGTTAGTTGCCATTAAAATCTTCTCCATCTTGAATGAAACTTAAAATGACTCTGAGCCCAGCAAAGAAGGAAAAGTTGATGAAGTAACCCCTGGGCACTGCTGCCCTATGAGTCATAGCCGAGGAAAGACATCAAGGGCTTCTGTCACAGCATGTCTCAAAGACCTTGAATGACATAGGCTTCAACTGGTTACCTGGTCACAGCCAAGGCTTACTCTCTGGCTATTGGACTGCTTCTCATGTGACTTAACTAAGGCTACAGAAAGCACTGTCTTCAGCATATACCACTCTCATATCCTTATAATATGTACACACCAGTATATTGAAAAGAGCAGTGAAAACAAAAGAACAAGGATAAATGAACTAAATTTAACCAATGGCTAGAAAATTTTGAAGCAAAGAAAGAACAGGGCAGCTCAAATAAATTGTTAGGGAAAGACAAAGTTCATTAAAGAACATATGATTTCGCCTGCATTACTTTTTGCCTCTGGTTATGTAAGGGTGAATTAATAAACTTATTGTCAGGTCCTAGAGATTCTGGACCAGCAGGTTCTGATAGCAGGGAGGCCTCTGGCTTGCTGATATAGAAGGACTGAACCCAGGGCCTTCAGGAGGGTTTGCATGATTTATTATAGCAGCAGGCTTACAACCATATGGCTAGGTAGCTAGAGTGTTAGTGTCCTCACACATGGTTGGCCCACCCTTATCACTGCTGCTCTTAGCTGCAGAGAGTATGGGTGTCCCTGCATCCACTCTCCTGCTTCCATACAGCTGGGCACTGAGAATGTCGGATAGAATATGCATGGTCTCTCCACTCTCCCACACAGTAGTGCGTGTGAGCAGGAGCCTTTAGTTTACAGCAAGGGCATTTTATATACATACACATTGAAACAAAGGAGGCTCTATACACATTAGAACAAAGAGGCACTATGCCTAAGGGCGACACCTGTCGGCTCAGGGTTGGTAGATTGGTTACCCTTGGGGACTTAGTGTTCTGGGGCTCTGGGATAAGATTAAGCCCAAGGCTATCTTCTGGCTGACCCAGAGGGAAGGTCCAGCCATGCTTAGACAGAAATTCCCCTGGCCTGACCCTTATAACGTACATTATGCAATATTAGGCTCTTATCGTGGTTTGTCTTCTAAACAGCTTACATTAAATTATTATAAGTATGCTTTATTTTATGATGACAGAATGAGACCCAGATAATACTTTCAGTTACATCTATTGTTTCATTATAATAACAATTATTCCTATGATATATTTGACTAGAATACTGGCAATTAAAAAAACACTAATTCTAAAAGAATGAAAGAAGCAAAAAAAATTAATTAATTCTTAGATTATTGAGCATCCATGTTACCCTTCCCCATCAAGAACACAAAGCAGGCCCCATATCAAGCATTTTGGTCCTCTGAAGTGAGATTAATTTTTTATTGTAGAACACAGTAAACACTTAATAAAGTTTAGCTTCCCATGGAATTAAGTTTGATTCTAACTTTCTATTAAGCATGAAATATTTTATTGACCAAAATTATATGTAATCTATATAAAAACTGAAAAAAAAATTTTTTATTTTTTTTAGATATAGTTTACCCCATGAGGCAAGGCCATGAATCCCCTGAAATGTGCAAAATTTTGTGTATGAGAAATAATATGTGTGTGTGTGTGTGTGTGTGAGAGAGAGGGAGAGAAAGAGAGAGAGAGAGAAAGGAGGGAGCTGGTATTTGTTGATGTTATTTTTTTTCTGAGGCAAAGATCTGTAGCTTTTATCAGATTCTCAAAAAACATCCTTGATTGAGGACTTTTGACCAAAGGTAAGGATACTATTTTCAGGTGAGCTATAAGAGCTTTTATTTTGTAGATGGTGGTAGATTGTGTTATATTTCTGACATAGTCTTTTCTAATAACCTTTATCATAAAACATTTTAATGCTTGAAAACTTAAAACATGCAATTATGAACATGGACACTAAAGAAGTCATGGACATGGAACACAGTGTGGTGATTGTGGTAGTATAGAAAGATGGGGGAGGTCAAGGATATAAGGGGGATAAATGGTGATGAACAGAAACTACAGTGTACAGATAATGTGCTGCAGAATTGTGCACCTGAAACCTGTATAATTTTGTTAACCAGTATCACCCCAATAAATTCAATTAAGAAATAGCTCTTGGGAGCTCCCCAGGATTTTACAATGTTCTGCAACTACGTTCTGTTTACCTCAGGCATTAATAAGCAAGATATATGGCTGTTTTTGACTTGACATCTTAGGGTTTATAATTTAGTTATTTGATTTTACTTTGTCATTTGCCAAGTGTTCACATTCATAACCCTTCAACAGTGCACTTCAATTATGAGGTGATTGGAGCCTTAGGATAGCATTCAAATAATCTTACTCCCTCCCATTTTTCCTCCTTCCTTTTTTCCCTTCATTCCCTTTCTTCTTTTTGTTTTATTCACTTTACTTTTTTTAGTACACTAAAAGTGAATGTGTTTTGCAAAGAACCCTGTGCAATATTATAAATAATAGTAACAACAATAATAACAATAAATCTTGACTATTTACTGCTTATGATTTCCTTAGGTTTTTAAAAAGCTCCTACTTCATTAAGTAGGAAAAATAGCTATCCTCATTAAATTAGCATCTGATCTACTCTAGTCCTGAGTTTTATTTCAAAGCATTAATAACTTGTCATTTGTAGAAATAGTTTGAATAGTATAGGGTTCATGATTGACTGCAGGGTCATAAATCAATCACCAGCCTCTACTGCCATCAGGATCCCCAGGGGTGCGGCTTGAGGCTTTAGGAAAGGCGGCTAAGTCCCCAGCCTGAATTACAGCCCCGTTATTCAACCCGGAGCCATGCTTTGTTATTTATAGTACATAGAAAAAAGAGTGTGGACTTTTTGAAAGAGGAAAACAATAAATCAAACTAACAAGATGACCAGCTCTAATATTAAAATGTAAAACTCTATGATGCAGAGGTAGAAAGATTAATGAGCATATGACGTAGGGTTATTAAAGGTGTGATGGGCAGGAGAGGGAATGAATTAAGAGGAAATTAAATGAAGTATTTCACTGGAAGGCAATCAAATTCCATGGAAGTTTTTAAATGACCAGCTAATAGACCTGGCCTTATTACCATAGTGACCTAACCCAAACCCACAGAACTTTCTCTACCACCTTTTTTCTTAAAATGCCTTGCTGAGCAGACATACAATCACAATAGTGTACAAACACTATTAATAGTTACAGCATTGCTACTGATGTTTCCTTGCAGTTACTGCTCCCCTGGGCTGGATAGTCATGACATTTGGGAAAGCCTAAAACAACAGAATAATAAAGTGATGGTTTTCAAGAATGATCACCAAGTCATAAATTTATCATTCAAAGGTATTAATATGGGTTTGAGGAATGAGAAGAAAACCATGTTTTTCTGATGGTTTTGCCTGAAGGAGTATACCAATTAAGATATTTACGAGTTAATATCAGAGGATTCCAGGTTATTGGCTCCTGTTTCTGTGTAACAGAATCAGTTGCTAAAACCAATTTCTCAGCACACACCCTTTAACCTTTGCTGTGGTGTTTTTGCAATCCATTTACCTGATCCTTCTTTCCCTTCTCCTTCATCATCCCTTCAATACTTTAAGCCTCATTTCCTGCCTAGCAGTTAATAAAAGAAAAAATGTCACCCTCATAACCCTTACCCAGGCCACCCTCCCTTTCCTTCAAATTTATAGGTCTTTGTCTTACAGTTAGTTTTTTCACCTTTGTTTAAAGTTTGTCATCCTGTCAAACTCAGCAAGCCCAAATGTTCAGAAATCTGCAAGCTGACATTCACGATAATGGTTGAGATATCACTTGTTTAAATTCAAATTCCTTAGTCATTACCAGTGGAATCCCTGTGAAACAGGGAAAGGAAGAGAAATTTGGTCAAAACAAAACAAAGCAAAACCCAAACACCAGCTAGGTATAGTTTATCAGTTTTTTCAGGGCATACAGACTTAACTGGAGCTGCTGTAGAACCAATAGGTCCTCACCCACTTCTGCATCCGCAGTGGCTTCACCACCCTGGATGCTTTCTGTTCTGTCAGCCACTTGCGTTGGGGCTGAGAGGAACCTGATGCCCTGCTAAATTCCACTCCAGAAATGTATTGAAGTAAAATTTCAGGGACCATTTAATACAGTTGCTTATAGGGAGACAAACACTTCAAAACTTGTTCCTTAAAGGTCAAATCTTACTACTGAACAATGGAGACTTAAATTTTAAAAAACTTTAAATAAACAGGGTGATGTTGCCCTAGCTGGTGGCTCAGCAGATAGGCACCAGCCTGAGAACCTATGTTGCTGGTTCGATTCCTAGTCAGGGCACATAGCCAGGTTAAAAGTCAGGTCTCTAGCCTGGTGCTTAGCTGGAGGCAGGTGAAAGGCAACCATACATGAATGTTTCTCTCCCTTTCTTCCTCTCTTCCTGTCCCTCTCTCTAAAAATAACGAATAAAATCTTTTTAAAAACCACCACAACAGCAAAAACAAAACAAACGAACAAACAAAAAAAACCAGGGAGATGTTAAGAACAGTATAGGAAATGGAGAAGCCCAAGACCTTATATGCATGGCCCATGAACATGAACAAAGTGGGGGATTGCTGGAGGGAAGTGGATACCAGATGGAGGGGGCAAATGGGGAAAAACTGGGTTAACTGTAATAGCATATACAATAAAATATATTTAAAAAAAAAAAGCTTAATAGGACTTAGTTTGCTAGTGTTAATTGAGAAATAATACGATATACACATTTTTAAAACACTTGTATTGTTACTTAAGGTATGTTATAGTTTTTACTTCCCTTGAGGTAAGAGATAATCCCAGAATTGCACAACTGAAGGAAACTTAAGTTTGGTATCTGTATTGGTTTGCTAGGGCTGACATAACAAAGTACTACACGTCATTTCCTTGTAGGCTGGAGGCTAGAAGTCCAGGGTCAAGGTGTTGGCAGGTTTGAGTTTTCCTAGTCTTCTTTCCTTGGCTTGTAGATGGCTGCCTTCATGTATGCCCTCACATGGTCCTTTTTTTATGCCTGTCCATGTCCTAATCTCTTCTTATAAGAATCCAGTCAGCTTGGGTTAGGGTCCATCCTTGGGAACTCATTTTAACTTAATTATCCCTTAAAAAGCCCTATTTCCAAATATAGTCACATTCTGAGGTACCAATGGTTAAGGCTTCAACATGTGAATTTTGGGAAGGAACACAATTCAGTCCAATTAACAGTATCATGGTCTCTATTTTTGACAAGGAAATCTGAGACCCCGTAAGATAAAGTAAATTGTCCAGGGTCACACAACTAATTACTGGCATCTGGATTGGAGCTCAGATATTGTAATTATTAATGTCTATTTGGCCAATGCTTAAACAAAAAAGTCAAAGTTAATAGAAAAGACTGTGAAGTCCCAGCATTTGGCAAATGGTAGACATTTAATAAATATCTGTTGAAAGATTCACAGCCCCTCTTTAATTAAAAATAAGGACTTGTTACAATTTTGGTGGCTTTTAAAATACATATGGAGATGATAAATACATAGAGAAACAGACAGAGGCTGGAGAGACAGAAAGGATTGGCCTAGAACTATGCATAAAGAATCTTACTTTGTGCCTCAGCTCTACAGCTCTACTTTGCAGTAAGGGGTCCCTTTGGTCTCCATTTTACTTGCCTCCAAACACACACTGATGGGGGCAGCAAATTGAGTTGCCAGGGGTGGGGGCAGGGGGATGGCTACAAAACAAGAAGCTGCAGGGAAAACAGGAGACAGAGGCAATATTCCAACTGGTAGGTAAGCAGGTAAAGATGCTCCTCTAGATGAGCTCCCCCTTCCACCACTAGGCTCCCACAGCTCTCCCAGTAACAGAGACGGATTTCTGAGGTCTGCCTCGCTATTAGGAGTGGGAGCTCAATGAAAGTAGGTGCTAAGACCTTGGCACTTGACACAGACATAAAATGAAAGGAATCAACTAGTAAAAGAATAGTCATTAAATACTGAATTATGGCATCCATCTAAAACTAAAGATTAAAACAATTCCTCAGAGAAACCCCTGGTTTATATCAGGCACACAGAAACTACTCAGAATATAAGATACATATGCTACTTACCACTGAACTTGGAAAAGGACCTCATGAATTATTTTTCTGCCCACATTGTGCCTCACCTTTGTCTCTCACCATCAAAATACTTTTCCTGTGGCCTATTCATTAGTTATCTCATACAGCAATTTAAGCATTTATTGGCTAGCTTATGTATGTATGGATCATTATTTTGTTTTTAAAATATTGATATATTCTCCTCTACATAGAATTGAATGATTTTCTGGGTGAGTTCTAGCACATTATAATTAAGCACAAACCATTTGGAAAATTATACGGGCTCCTATAGAAGACGTAGGTTGGGCACCTGTCTCTTTTCTTTTTTGACTCTGCTGTCCTCTCTGATCTTTGGTCAACTTGCTCTCCCTTTCTGTAACTCTTATTTAGATTTTGCTCACTAGAAGTGATAGCTGTACATCTGCTAGTGTTCTGAAATGATTAAAAATTGGAGATTTCCTGGGAGGGAGTCTGAAATAATGTGAATCACAGAAATAAGAGTGGTAATTTTGATCACTGTTACAACATTATCAATTAAAAATTAAGTCTTCTATATATATTCTGATATACCTCCTTTCCTATTTATTTAGGACAATCTTTCCTATCCTTTCCCTGCCATTGAATAACTCCTATAGCTGGTGACTTTCAGATTTTATAAATAAAATGGAATTTCAAACTATTAAACAGATGTCATTAGATAACTGAAGGTATAGAAATACAATAACACATTAACAAGTCCAAATTGAGATCTTTCTCCTGCCTAAACTGTGCAGAATAATGTCACCTCCTTCCCCCACTTCCTGTCCTGACCTCTCATCCTCTTCTTCCCCATTCTTCTCCTTCTGAGGCACCTTCATTGTAAAATGTGTAAGCCCTGGAGACACTAAGAAAGCAGCAAAAAACTTGCCTAGACTTCTAAATGGTGTTCCGATAAGATGAACTTCAGGTAACCATAATAGCACACACAATGACATTTTGGAAAACAACTTAAGAGAAAAGTTAAATTGTAAGATTTATATCTTTTAATTGCAAAAATGGTGTTCTGACTCAAGGCACTCAAATACTCACAGACTACTTTCAAACTGAGCTTACACAATTTATTCAAAACTTTGCAACACAGTAGATCCCCTTCTTTCTTCTAGTCTGGGTGAGTCTGAAGTTGGCAGTGAGAGGGAATGTTGAATATTGTACACAGGGAGTTGGGTTGGGAATGTTGAGAGGTGTATGCATGAGTTTTGTTGAGAGCTAAGAAGCAACCTCTTCTACCCCACTATTCTCCTAAAATTATCTGGAGCATGTATGCTCATACTCCCCAAATTTAAATATCTCAGGACCCAAGGGAAACAAATCACTTTCTAATGGATTTGTTGACTCTCAGAAAGGCAGAGACAGTTAGTCTGGAGGGCAGGTAATGTAAATAATTTGTATTTTCCCACCATCAGTTATTTCTTTCCTATGAACTCCTTAGTATCTTCAGTTTCACATTAAATAATCCACTGTCTTGAACTGAACTCTCATTGTTTTTCTGGCATGGCTCTTGCGTCTTCCACAGATTCCAAACTCTAATGTCAGGATTAAGACATACAATTCTCTTCTCCTAAAGCATCGGACTTAGTGCTCAGTAAATTTGCTTTGATTACTTGATAAAAGAGAAGGAACAAATGATTTGACAGACAAGAGACAGAAAAAACTTCAGTTTATAACATTTGAAAATGTTAATGTCTCTCATGTTTGCACATTACATGGATATGGATCTATTTGTAAAATCTCAGGGCACTCACAGGAACCCTGAGAATTGGTCCCAAAAGCTGTTTCTGTAGGAAGGGTCTGATCAATCATGGTGCTTCAAAGTAGACAATGACATGAAAATGCTTATATGACCATGTTTTCTGGATTGTTGAGTCTTCTAATGAGTGGGCTCTACCTATCTGAAACGAAGAGTTAATGATGCCCAGCATCAATTGACAGATAGTATCAGATAATGTTTGACATGCCTTATGTAATTATTATGATTGTATTCTATATAAAAGGTACTAGAATCCCATCTCAGAGATGAGAAAATTGAGCTCTAGAGAGTTTAAGTAACTTGTGGAGGTCACATAGCTCAAAAATGATGAACTTTTGACCTATTTAACTCAGAGGCCTGAAACCCTTTACCAACTACAAATTGTTGCTTCTTAAGTTAAGGTTGTTGTTTCCATTACTGTTGTTGCTTTTTTTTGCAAGGGCAAGATGTAAAAATTCACTTAAAAGAACAAGGAAAAGAAGTAACATGACACGTCCCTGGAAAAATATTTGGAAGAATTTATTAAGAAGTAAGCCCCTTTAAAAGCTGTTTATGGATAAAGATATATTTGTGTGGTAAAAGAATAAAAATAATTTGAGGAATAAATTGAAGTAAGAAGCTGTTTTATAAAGCAGTAAAATCCTTTATTTCTTTAAAAATAGATTTCTTAAAAACATAATAAGAATCCAGAAAGGAATTTCTGGAGTGGTTTTATTTTGCTTCTTCAGACATGAATTACGTTAAAAGATTACATACTGTACATGTTTTATATTCAACAATGTCTGTGTGCACATTCTAAAGATAGAACTAAGACAAGGGCAGTTATTCCCAACAATATAAATAATAAATTTCTACTTACAGTGGAAAAGCTGTCTTCATTGGGAAATTTACTTAGAGATAATTTTCCTTTTTTAGTCACTTAGTGTACTATTAGCTGTGATTTTTCTTTTTCTAAATTTTTATTTCTGTATCTTCTTTTTTCCTGTGGTTTAGTAAAAGACACATTTCCTGACTATTACTATTTTGGTGAATGAAATTCACACATGTCCTGTATATTAATATATTCACTAACACATAGGATATATATCCACTAATACACAGAATATGTGTGAATTTGATGATAAAAAATATGATCCCATCCCCAGTAGAAATAATTTAGAATAGGCTTTGGAACTGTTTAATTTTACAGTTATTAGTAGGACTTAACAGAATGGAGTGGTAGAAAGATCAAGATCTTAAGACTCAGACTCACCTGGGATCTAATTTCCAGCTGTGTCCTTAGATAAATTATGAGACTCTGAGCCTTAATTTTTCTCTGTATGATAAATATTTTCCTAAATTTAAATGAAATTATATACGCAGAGTATCTGGCTATTGGTGGGCACATAATACTTTTAGGGTTTTTTTTTTTTTTCTTTTCTATTTAAAGACAGAATTCTGGTGAACTACAAAGGCACTTAGGAACAATGTTCAAGACTGATTGCTATTACTTAGTAAATTCATTGGTTATTCCTATTGATCTGAACCCATCAATATCCCTGTGAAATCCTGCCAGGGGTCCTTTGGAGGATGGCATTAGTATAGCATTGGTAACTCAGAGAACTGGAAATAAGCCAATGGTCATAAATACAAAGCCTTTTACAATCCAAACATGATGGAAACTATATGCCATTTTTGGGGTGATTTGAAAAGCACATGGTTTGGAGTCATTTTGATGGATTAAGTATTTTCCCTGGATCATCTAGTTTAGAAGATTAAAACTTGATTATAAAATACCCAAATGTTTTTAGATGTAGAAATAGTTGAGCATAAATCAAATATTACAGGTTCATGAGAAAATAATCAACAGACCAAGTGATGTGGTATTCCTTTAGGTATGATATTGGAACTAAGAAACATTATAATAGTTTATTGTTCATAGAATAATATATTCTTGCAGAATTGTTTTGGAATGCAGGCACTACCCAGAGTTGATTGGTGCTTGGCAACACACCAAAATAATCCCTATGATGAAGGAACGGTGTAAGAACGTAAACATTTTTTTCAGTGCCTTATGTCTCTTTGACGTCAAATCCAGATAGAAGTGGTTTTGTAACTTTTCTGTGTTGAAAGCCATTCCAGGGTAGAAGCTTTCAGTCAGAAAAATTTACCAGATTATCTAGAGCAGAAAGGCTTAACTTTTTGGGTCACAGATCCCTTTAAACAAATTTTATGGAAACAAAATCTACATGATAAAATGGCTAGTTTTAGTGGGACTTGCAGTGTGATGGGAGAAATCTTCATCCTTGTTCTTTCTCCTATTCTCTTCACCAGCTGTACCCTAACGTATTCTTTTCTTGTAATTCTTGCCCCTATGCAGTTTCAGCTGGGATCCTTTCTCCTTTCATTAGAAATAAGAATATTCTATGGAAAAGAAGCCATTTAACATCCTCCCACTCAGCTCTCATACCTCTCTCCCTCCTTCACTCCTCAAATTTAAACACCTATGCTCCAAAGTTAGGTCTATTCTGGTTCTGCTAAGACATTACTGAAAGACCTTCCCTTTTCCATGATCCTTAACCTTGTCTTTTTTTCTCTGGTGGCTGTTGCTACTCCTTAAATGCACTCTCAACTTTACCTGAAGTTATACTAAGAAAACTGAAGGCAGGAAAGCCCTAATTGTATACTTTATGTGAGTTACCAGAGAGAAAAGGGTGAGTCCTCTGCCTAGGCATCTCAAACTGTAACAGTGGAAAGAAAAGCTAGGGCTGGAGTTGGGTAGATCTGAGAAGGATTTCCTGCCATTTTCAAGAACCAGAGCTTGTTTAGAGGGTGCAGGCTAGCCCTGGTGATGGAGTGAGTTAATGACTTAGGAAAGGTGTTGCCAAAGTAAACTCAGAGTGAGGCTCTAGAAATGGGGGAGGGTGAGCACAGAAGAATGTGAGCAACGCCAAGACCCTGCATGCCAGCCCAGGAATAAAATGAAATATCTCTGGTTGCGGATGAGACAAATAGGTGATGTAGACTGAAGTCATCAGAAATTTTTGGTGTTTCCAGGCATTCCATCCATGGAAAATTAAGATATGTTATAGAATATGATGTTTTTGGTCCATAAGACTTCTGAATATGTCTTTGTGGTGTGAATGTTAATTCCATATTTCAGAAGTTTCCAGGAGTACTGGAAAAGGGATCAGGTTAGGAGGAAGAGGACTTTGGATTGGATGGTGGCTTACTTAGATCTGTAAGAGCTCATGCAATTAAAAAGAAAAGATGTATATAACAAATGCATGGATTAAAAGATATTTGTCAAGTAATTGGCTAAAACAAAGACCCACCTACTGAACCTAGAGTCTGTAATAATTCTTCTAAAGTGATATACTCCAAATGCCTTAAAATAAGAGATATCTTATGCTTACACAAATATGTTTTTATTAATTATCATGCCATTTTGGTGGGTAAATAATGAATGTTGAATTGTTCATTTTGGATGAGAAAATTGTTGGTTAGAGCAATTAATTGGTTTAATCAAGGAGGAAAAATAGAATTGAATCCCATGTGCCTACCTAAAATTCTGCTCTCTAGAACTCAATTTCCTGCAATTATGTCATGACAAAATTTGACATGGTCAGTCTCTGGAGACCACAAGACTCTAGGGGATCCCTCTCTCTTGTGGGTCAGTGAGAAAGTAGCAGCATCACACGGCCCTGCTAGCTATCAAAGACCAACCTCTTTCCCTTTGCCTTTTAAGGAGTAGTTGGTGTTCTCTTTATAAGCTTCAGTTAGGTTTTCATTATGGAGGGCTTATTAGAATAGTTTTATTGATGGTTTAACACATTTTCTTAGCTGGAAGTTAGTTTAGGAGCTAGTTTGAGAAGCTTGTAAATCAGAACTGCAATAAGTGGTCTTTCCTTAACTAATTCTGACCAATTGGCTTCCTAATGTTACATGAGTTTCTGTTATCTTCCTGGGAGACTTTTCTCCCCTGATGAATCTAAGCCCTGTTGTCTTACAGAAGAAGAATAAATTGGGAAGAGAGCAAATGGGAAATAGTTGTTGGTGCAGCTCTTTAAAGTCTTTCAGTCCTGAATCATGTATGGTCTAAGCACATGAGGGTTGCCCCAAACCACTGTCAGAGGGCTAGTACCTCAAGGGGGGAAATACATCAGGATGTGCAAGAGCCTTATCCCCAGGAGACAATGATCTGCAAGAGTGGGGTGCCACACTTTCCCAGGCCTGGAGGCCTGTGATACAATTTTTCTTATGTAAATGACTTATTTAAAAGAGTTTGAGATTTATAGAATAATTGACAAGATAGTGCAAAGAGTTATCATAATTCCATTCCCAGTTACCCCTTAATTCACATCTTACATGAGTATGATACATGTATTGTATTTAATGGACCAAGGCTGATACATTATTATTACTATTAAATAAAGTCCTCAGTTATTTAAATTTCCTTAGTTTTTCCCTAATGTCCCTTTTCTGTTCCAAGGTCCTACCCAGAATCCCACATTACGTTTACTCGTCATGCCTGTCTCCTTACACTCTTGCTGGCTATGGCAGTATCTCAGACTTTCCTTGCATGTGTGTGTTTTAATGATCTTGATGGTTTCAAGGAATACTAGTAAGGTATTTGGTAGAATATTCCTCATTTGGGATGCATTTCTTATGATTCAAATTTTGGGGAGGATGATTGCAGAGGTAAAGTGCGATTCTTATCACATCATAGCAAGGGTAGGAATTATCAAAATCCATGTTGATGTTAATCTTGGTCACCCGGCCAAAATCATATTTGTCAGGTTTCTCCATTGTGAACTTACTTTACTTCCATCTTTTTGTGCTGTACTCCTTGGAAGGAAGCCGCTTTGTGCAGCCCACACTTGAGTGGGAAATAAAGGTCCATTTCCTTGAGGGCAGAGTATCTGCATAAATCATGTGGAATTCTTCTGCATGGTATATTTGATTTGCCTTTTCTTTCCCAATTATTTATGTAGTCAGTCATTTCCACCAATAAGGACTCATGGATATTTACCTTTTTACTTTGAGTTATAATCTAATGATACTTTTTTTTTTGTTGCTCAAACTTTCCTAGCTTTGGCCATTTGGAGCATTTTCATTTGGTTCCTATAAACTTTTAACATATCTTCATTATTATGGATTTGCATTTTTTGAGGCTTCCCTTACTTTCTGGCACTATAAGATGCTCCAAGCCCATATTGTAAATTTCTGCCCCAGTCATAGAATCAACCATTTTCCCAAAGATCCTGGTTCCTTTTATTGGAGAAGGGTATTGGAAACCAGGATCTGGGGCTAGGTGTGCTGGTTGCTTCTGGCATGTCATTGCTTCTAGGCTTTATCAGCTGGAGGAGCAGGGATGTCTGTGTAAACCAACTCCTGTATATAGATATACCTATAGCTATTTATTTAGGTAACCATTTATGTTTGTAATAAGCTAAACTTGAGTTTACACTGAGTCTCTAACTGTAGAGACTGGAGACTTAATTTTTCCATGTGATAGTGGGTTGTCTGAAAAGTTTTTATCTTCTTCTAGTTTTAATCCAGAGGCAGGAGCAGCAGCAGATAGCCAGAAAAGAGTCAGAAAAAAATGTGGATGCTCAGCTGCAACATGAGAAACAACAGTGGAAACCAGAAGTAACTATAGATAATAGAAATAGAAGAAAAGCAACTGGGACAGCATCATTTTCTGGGTGCCTCTGGTGTAGGAACAACAATTTTATTGTCTTCACTGTAGCCACATAAATGGAAATGCCAAAAAAAAGTGGGTAAGAACTACCACAGATGAAAAGAGTTTAGAAGTCTGGGGCCCCATTGAGAAACGATCAACACCACCTGAAACTTGACAGAGTCACCACTGTTTATGACAGTGGTCTTGGTCACCAAGAAAAGGTGTGACATGTTCACTCTGTTTATCATGGCTGGGGACATGTAATACATTTTAGAAATATTTCCACTAGAATAGTTAAAAATTGTTTTGGTGCTTAAAGCATTATGAAGTTTAAATTTTCTGCTCTAGAATTTACATTAGCTAGGGGCTCAGATTGCTAAAACCCCCCACTGAGATTTCTAGAAGCCCTGATTTTGTAAAAAAAAAAAAAAAAAAAAAAAAAAATGGCTGACTATGAGGGGATTTGAATTTAATGAATTCCTGGACAAGGTCCTCTGAAGTCCCCTTAAGCTGCTGTGTTACTCTGACGTGCTCTGCCTTGGCCCTTGGCCCATGGCAGCCAGAACTCCCCTGTTCCCAGGCCTGGGGAAGTCTGTTGCTAAATGAAGAGGCCCAAGGAAGCCACTTCCAGCAAGTCTGAATATGTTGCACCCCAAAAGGTTTCTTCAAGGATCAGAGCAGTGTGTTGTGCCTCTTACCCACTTAGTCCCTCATCCTACTTTGTTTCTAAACAGTCAGGTTTAGGACTAGCAATACCAAGAGGACCAGGGAGAACACAGGAGAGAGGGGCTGTGCTTTCCTTCCTCTCCCTCTTTTCTCCTCCCCCTCTTCCCTGACCCTTCTTCTCCTCTATCCCCTCTCTCACTGTTCAACAATCCACTTGGCAGCCTTACCATGTGCCTGGCACAGTGCTGGCCCTGCGCATGGAGCAGCTCCCAAAAGAGGCCTGGTTTTTACAGCTCAGAAAACAGACATTACACAATGTGCTCAGTAACTCTGTGATTCCACTGAAGCATTTTAGGTGACAGCAGCAGTGGGATTTCACTGATTTGATGGAGGTGGGCTGAGGCTTGCCAGCTGGTTGAAGCCTGAGAAATTCTGGTGCTCAAGTCCCATAACTGACTGACATTCCCAGAGCACTTCTATGTGTCAGGGCTGGTGTGGTGCTAAGCACTCTGCTGTGCTGTCCTTTCTCATCTGCACGATACCTACTGTTCTTATCCTCATTTTACAGATGAAGATCCTGAGGTTCAACAAGGTTACGTCACTTGTCCAAGAATACAGACTGATTAAGGGAATGTGTCAGGTCTTGCCCTGGGGTCAATTCTGATCCACAGCCTGTGCTTATGACTACCCTGCCTGCCTCCGTGTTTGGCTAGTTTCACAAAGTGAAAGTGGGAGCAAGTGATCATAAAATGAGTAATTAAAAAAAAAAAAAAAAAGAAGAAGAAGGCTAACCAAAGATTTTCCTTTTTGAACCCCACAGGTAAATGATGGTCCTTGTCTGGGCCTTTCAGGGATGGATTTGAATGGAGTAATATTGCCTGTCCTAGCCACCCACAGTTACTTGGCCACATGAATGTTCATTGAATATATATGACAAAGCCTGTCCCTTGATTAACTCTGTTTCTGTAAGACCTTTGAATCCTCCTGTCCATCCCTACTGCCACAGCCTTTTTTTTTTTTCTGACTCATTATCTTTTCCTTAGACCATTTTAATCAAATCTCAGTTGGTTTTTCTGCTCATTTCTTTTCAGACTACTTTTTATGTACTGCTTCTTTCTGCTTGAAATCCTTCAGTGAATGCCCATTGCTGACAGAAGGGAAACCAGCATGGCCTTCTCATGGCCTACTGACACATGTTTTTCATCTCTCTTCAGCTTCATCTCCACCAAAGATTTTAAAAATATTTTATTTATTATTTTTAGGGAGAGGGGAAGGGAGAGAGGCAGAGAAGGAGAGAGACATCAATGTATGGTTGCCTTTCACCTGCCTCCAGCTACATACCTGGCTGGAGACCTGGCTTGCAACCTTGTTATGTGCCCTGGCTGGGAATTGCATCAGTGACCTTTGGGTTTGCAGGACAGCACCTTATCCACTGTATCACCAGCCAGGGATCCACCAAAGATTTGATCTTCAACTCCCCCATCTCCATCACCTAGCTTTCCAGGAAGCTCCATTAATATCTCACCTCCATCATTTTACCTTTGACCCTTTGCCTTTGCTGCTAACCTGACTGATCCTGCACTCATGCATCAGCACATGGCTCAGGAACTCCCTGCCCTTCATGGACACTTCTTGGTTGCTCATCCAAGGAGTGTCCTTGTGAACTGTTGAATATGGAATATATCTCTATTGTACTCATCACACTGTATTACAGCAGTCAGCAAACTTTTTCTGTATAGGGTTAAAGATTATAATTAGACAGAAGCCACAGATACCATTTCAACAAATGGATATGTATATGTTCCTATACAATGTTATATACGTATAGTTTAACAGTGACAGCATTTAGACCATAGGGTGTAGTCTGCAGACCCCTGATGAATTCAAATCAGTTGTCTACCTGTCCCTTTCCTCACTAGCCTGTGAGTTTCCTAAATGAGAGAGTTGGTCTTACTCATCTTTCTGTTTTCGCCATCTAATCTGGGCCTGACACATAGTAGCTGCTTAATAATGCTACACAGACAAATATGTGAGTGGCTAAATTAATATCAAGTTGGAAACTAACATATAATGGTATCAAAAGAACATAGACCGAATCACAGTGAAAGTAGAAACATATCAAATCTGCACAATGGATGAACAATTTCATGTGATAGAAAAATTTATAGGCTTTCTAAATAAGCTATCTGGAAAATTCACTTACTTCATGCAACCCATTCCCTGACTAAACCAGATAATGGAGAAATTGGTGTGCTACCTAAGGAAAGCCAATCTCACATATTGGGTCTTCAAAATAATTTTTAAAAAACACACAGACAACTTCTCAATGTTACAGATATCTTATTGACCAAGCGAGACATAAAGAGTTATCTTGCATGTGGCATTTTGGTACTGAAATTTGATTTGGTGGGAGAGAGAAAAACTAAGGATACAGAGTACACTTAGAGTACACTTAGAAAAAAAAATTTTCTTTATATAAAATGGAACAGAAGAATACAGGATGAAAAAACTGATTGAAAAAAGGGACAAACTATCTATACTTAACTGATTTTCCTTGTTGCTGAATATTTTCCTCTATTTTGTTCCACTTCAGTTTGCTTTGTAATAGTAAGTCTAACTTCCACTATAATATTTCATATGACGAAGAAAGGAAGAGTAGAGAGCCATTTTTGTAAAAATCCAAAAACATAATATGATAAACTTAGCCCATAGATAAACTTCCCATAATATTTTTAGTTTAAATGTACAGATTTCCAAAATTCCATAAAGCAGAACATTAAGAAAAGGTAGCAGACATTCAACCTTTCAGTTGCACTCAACAGAGATTTGATGGGTATCTCTTTCAAAGCCTGAGTAACATTCTGTAAACTAGGAACACAATGATGACTGAACTCTTCCCAGAGCCCACAGTCTGGATAGGATGTTTTTCAGTTATCTATTATTGAGTAATAAGATGCCCTAGACCCAGTGACATGAAACATTATCATTTTGTTTGCAGATTCCGTGACTCAGAAATTCAAACAAGATACAGCGGAGTTGGTTTATCTCTGTTCCATAGTATCTGGAACTCAATGGCTAGAGGGGCATGAATGGTTGGGGCTGGAATCACCTGAAGGTTTCCTTACTCTCATATCTGGTGCCTGGGCTGGGATAACTTGAAGTCTAAGTTCGGCTGGGGTTGTTAATGGGAACATCTACACATGGCAGATATTTCACGTAGCTTCATGAAGCATGGCAGCTGGATTGGAAAGGAGCAGCTGGGAGGAATATCCAAAGAGAGAGCTTTCTAAGAGACCAAAGCAGATGCTGAAAGAGTTCTTTTGAACTTACCTCAAAGTCATGTAATGTTACTTTTTCCACATTCTGTGGCTATAAGTAGCTATGGCCCCTCCAAATTTAAGCAGAGAGGAATTAGACTCTACCTCTTAAAGGTGGAATAACAGAACATGTAAGAAGCATGGGAGATGTGTTGCAATTATCTTTAAAAAATCTAATCTGCCCCAGGGAATTATACAGGGTGCATGTAGTGAATTGGCCATAACTTTGCATCTCCTTATTTTCCATGTTTCTTATTAATTCTGAAAAACTATGTTTCTAAGGTTATGATTTAACATCATTGTTTCAGATATAAAGTATTAAGTTTTGAGAGCAACTATCATGTCAAAGGAATACTATGTTAGAGCAATCATCATTTCTGGACTGCGTGCAGGGCAAATTGCTAAGGAAATTGTGGACTTCAATAATGTCCCTTTATTACAGTTTACAACATGAACAAGGTGTATGATGCTGATCCTGATGTCACCACACCAACAAGGAGAATGCATAAGGTATGCAAGGATTGCACAAATCCAGATATTGTATACAGAATCCAGGAGATCATCCATGAAGTTCCAGGAAAGTCAATGTGCTCATAACAAGAGAACTGCAGATGTTGGATGCAATAGTTCATAAGATTATTGCTGAAGATATCAGATACATACCATGTGTTCTTAGAAGAGGCCATTAGACAAAGGAAAAGCATTAGACAAAGGAAAAGCACTTTGAAAAAGCAAGGACACTGCTAGCAAAAGTGAAAAATCCCAAAAGAAAAAACCCTCTAATTTTCTTCCCCGATGAAAATAATTCTCAGCAGGACCAAATAGTCAACAGAAGAAACAATGGATGGCTGTGTGAGAATCTTAATGAAGTCCCAATTGTCATGAAAACAAAATTTCCTGTTACAGTGATGGTGTTAGGTGTTGTCAGCAATGAAGGCAATATCATGACCCCACATTTTTTCCCACAAGGCTTGGTGCCTGCTGATGTTTACTTTGATGTTTTGAGAGTAGTTGTACATGAATGAAGCAAGTTGCAAATGGACATCATTTTATCTTCCAACAAGATGGCACACCAGCACATAATGCCAAAAAGGTGTAAGAATTTCTCAGTGTCAATGTTCCTAAATTCTGGTCGAAGGAAATCTGGCCACCTAGTTCACCAGATGCAACTCCTTTAGACTATTAAGTATGGAGCATTTGTGAGATAGAAGTTAATAAGCAACCTCATTCCAATCAAGAGGCTGTTAAAGCTAAGATTGAAAACATTATGATGTTCATGGATAAAGAAAAGTTAATGAAAGCATGCTCAAGATTCTGAAGTTGAATCAAATCTATTATTGCAGCAAATGGAGACTTTTTTGAACAATTCAAAAAATAATGGCTCTGGCTGGTATGGCTCAGTGGATTGGCATTGGCCTGGGAACCCAAGGGTTGCTGGTTCAATTCCTTAGTCAGGGCACATAACCATGTTGCAAGCCAGGTCTCCAGCCAGGTCCCTAATTAGAGGCAGGTGAAAGGCAGCCATACATCGATGTTTCTCTCTTTTCTTCCTCTTTCTCTGCCCTTCTCTCTAAAAAATAAAAATGAATAAAATCTTTTTTAAAAAGAATTTATTAAAAAAATAATGACTACATTTATGTATTTACATATAAGAATAAGTTGATTTCAAAACATAACACTTTTGTGGTGTTTATTTTACTAAAATTTTGTCAATTTATCATGCACACCCTGTACATGTACACATGTAACTACATATAATACCTAATATTATTTCAGTTACCTATCACTGAAAATAATCCACCCCATAACTGATAGCCTTAGAACAGCAATTATCAATTATGTACTGGGTGGTTCTGTGTCACATGCATTGATTGAATGGGGTTACTCAATGTGACTTCATTTAACTAGAAACTTGGAATGCCCATGATGACTTCACTCATGTCTGGTGCCTCAGCTGGGGTGTCTAGGAATGGTTGGGGATCCCTTATCTTCCATATGGTCTCATTTTAGTCACAGTCTAAGCTTCTTATAGGACATATGTTTCTTCTAAGGCCTAAAACTGACACAGGGTTAGTTACTTCTTCCGACCTCTGTTTAAGTCACAAGGCCAGCCAGAATTCAGGGAGACACTCTGGAAGAGTGGCATGTATATACAAGGGTGGGGGACGTTATTGGTGACCACATTTGGAGACAATTTACCACATTAGAGGTGCCATAAAAGTGCTCTTAAATTTCAGATGGGAGATCAGACAGTTTTGCCAAGTTGTCTTTGATGGTTTCTGTGTCAGGTTGTGGGGAGGAGTGAATTTAGGATGGGGTATGCTTGATAATTGGTTTTCTAGGGAAGGTGTGACATTTGAAATCAGAGCATTTTAGGTAGACAAGATGTAGGCAAAGGAAATTATCCAAGCAAGGATAAGGAGGCTGTAAAGTGCATGAGAAATAAGCAAGTGAAGTGTAGCTACAGTGTTATATATGTATTTGGGGATGGGAGTATGGTGGAATTTGTTGGGATAGAAGAAATGCTAAGATCAGCTTACTCTGAGAAATATTTATGAAGGATTTTCTGGGTCCTACTAAGGTGTTTGAACATATTATATTAGGAAAATAGTTTTTAAAAGGTGGATTCATAAAAGATAAACCCAAGAGAGGGGATATTAGATGGAGGGAATTCAGTTTTGATGATATTGCAACAGCTCAAATGAGCTCTAGTGAAGACTTGTACCATAGACAAAATGGAGAGAAACCTCAGTGGGGCAAGATATAGGAAAAAGGCAAAACCATTTGTGCAGAGAAACTAGGCAAATATACATATATATTTTTATATTATAAAATCTGGGCCAGTGTTATATATTATACAATCTGGGGGTCATTGACAAAGTAATCTACCAATATCTTCTATATGTTACCATTCTGGAACTCTGCCATTATAACAACACATTTTATTAAGACTTTAGTCTCCAGAGAGGAAAGATGGTGACAGAGTATAAAGCAGTGCTGATGGTGTTCTCGAGTACCAGAGCAGCTAGAGGACAAGATAGGGAACGAAAGATGTCTTCAGGACCCTAAGAATTGGAGCAGTCAGCATCTGGACACAAGGGAGCACAGTCCAGACGCAGAGGAGGCCAGCAGGACACCCACAGGCCCAGAATACAACCAGACAGCCCAAATAAAGGACACACCAAGAACAGCAAGTAGAGAAAATCTGGGAGATGGCAACATTGAACTCCACAAATCTCCTATCACAGAAGGGTGCTCAACTAAGGCAAGGAAGCAAAGCAGGTTAACCCAAGGAAAGAACAAAAATAAGTAAATAAATAAAGAGCAAGCAAGAACAGACACCCAAAATGGGGAAAAAAAGAATCAGTCCATCACCAAAAGGAAAGGAAGAATCCCCAGAAAGAACACAAAATGAAACAGAGGCACCTGGAATATCAG
>PVIW01002127.1:0-78838 GCA_004026585.1 Noctilio leporinus
ACAAATATCATATGATCTCACCCATTACGGGACAATAATGAGCAAAACTAACAACAAGCAAAACAGAACCAAGTATATGAATACAAGGAATAGGCCTTCAGTGGTCAGGGGGAACGGGGTTGGGGGGAGGGGGGAGGCAGAGGCAAAGAAGGGGAGCAGCTTAGACAAGAACCTAGTATAAAGGAACCATGGACATGGATAACAGGTGGGATTGACTTTGGGGGGAATGGGTGGGTGGTGAGGGGGACAGAGGGGAGCAAAAAGGGGATGGATGTAATATAAAACAATAAAATTTGAAAATATATATATATATATAGTTTAGTTGTATTATTGGAGGTGGTGGGCTCTGATTCAGAAACCAAATTCACTTTTTAGTATTTTTTTGGCACTGTCTCTAGAACAGCTTTCACGAAAGTAAGTTCTGTAACACACCATTTCTGTGATATATTTCACAAAAATGGCATTCTGGAGTAAAGTAAGTTTTAAAGAAAAAAAGAATGCTTATTTTACTACATATATCTAAAATATTATCATTTATCATGTAATAATTATGTAAGCTATTGACATACTTAAATGTTTTTCTTTTAACTCTTCAAAATCCAGTATGTACTTATATCACTATTTGAACTAACCACATTTTAAGTGGCTACTACATTGAACACTGCAGATTTAAAGCATAAAGAAGACTAAATCTTTTGGGAATGAAAATAGAGTTTATTTATTTATTTTTAGCTCAGGGGAAATCTGCCCATAACCAAGTAAATGTAAGTAGGACCTGGGAAGAATAATTATAAGCTGGATTTTTTTTCAAGTCCAAGAAATGAAAGAAACTAGACCAAAATATTTCTAGGATAAATTTTTTAAAGTCAATCAATTAAATTATGTTTTTAGAAACAGTCACAGGAGCAGAATTATTTTTTTCTAGTGTAATATTTATAAAAACGTGTGTTTGTAAATATATTTGTACCTGTGTTTGGTAATATTGCTATTGATATTACCTAAAACAGTAATTTTTTAAACAAATGAATTAAAATAAGCATTTTGAAATAATGAAAAAACTTTGTATTAATATGATTTGAGAATCTGACAGAAGGCAGTAATTAAATGGTGAATTGTTTAGATGTGAACAAAAAAGAAAACTACACATTGGTAGTTACAGAATAGACAGGGGGATGTTAAGAATAATAAAGGAAATGGAGAAGCAATGAATTTATATGTATGACACATGGACATGAACTAAGCTGAGCATTGCTGGAAGGAATGGGGGGTACCGGGTGGAGGGGAGCAAAAGGGAAAAATTGGTACAACTGTTATAGCAAAATCAATAAAATATATTTTAAAGAAAAGATAGTGTATGCTCCTTTCCTAAGGGAGAATTAATCCAATGTTCCAGGCAGGATCCCTTTATTGTCTTGATAATTATCTAAGAAGCAGTGTTCCTTTCATCCAGGCCTCCTTAAATACTGCAAGGCTTGCTAAGCAAATAGATTCTATTTTGCATTAGATGCATTCTTTCATTTAAAATCCAAAGGAAGACAGAAAGAAGCTTAAAAGCAGTAGGAACAGACTGTGCTGCCCTTGTTTGCCACAGGCATAATAATTCTTGTTGCCCCAGCATTAAACAGTAGCTGGCAATAAAGAAAACCTCAGGAGTACAATATTCTTGGGATTGTGTCATGGTGAAAGATTCAACTCCTAAACCATTGGAGAGGTCTCTGCTTTGCCTTCAGCCAAGAGGTTCGCATTGCTGTATCCACTGTCCCACAGCAGAGGGTGTTGCTGCAGTGGTAGGGAGAGTTTATGAGTAGCTCAAGGCTTCATGTCTAAAGGTACTTTTTCTCGGAAAGAGGCAGAGGAGAGAGTCCTGGAAAGCTGAGTAGACTTGTTTCATGTGACTTTATTGAAGAAAATCTGGTACCTTTGCAAACCCAAGCTGCCTGTACCAGTGGCTAAACTAGAAAAAACAGAATTTTTCTGTAAAATTCCTAGTGAGGCAAAAACTATCCTAGAATTGAAATCTAATCTTTCTCTCTGAAGTGATGAGTCATTGAAATTTGAGAGTTACCAAAACGTTGGAACACCATTAAATACTCCAGCCTTGTTTTCACAGCAAAACTCAATTCCCATCAATCAGTTCCCAGCTCAAAATAACATATCAAGTTTGGTAAAGAAACTTGCAAATCAGTTTCTCACTGCTTGACCTAAATGAAAAAACAAGGCTTTCAGATTTCAGGTGATAGATAATATTCTGGAAAGCTGTAAAATAAGTGCTGTATCCCATGATGCTTTGACAGGAAAAGTTTGGAATTGAAATGGGAGATGGGGTTGCTGTGGGCATGGGGAAGGGAGACAATGATATTAAATGAGCTATTTAAGAAGCTATTTCAGGAGCTACAGACCACTATAGTCCCCAGCAAGTGCTCTGAGTGAAAAAAGGAAGAGCAAGTGATCATAAGCTCCTCAAAAGCAGGCATATTTTTCTTCAATTTTGTATCTCCAGAGCCCTGGGTAGAAAGGAGGGACTCTACTATGCCTCTTATCAAACATAAACATTTCTCCCACTTACATTTCTTATAAATGCAATCTTGTCCCTTATCGTTAGAAAGCAGTAACTGACACATCTTTTTTTGCCTCCAGTAGACAGAATTCTTTACCAACAGGAAGGTAAAGTGTGCAGAGAATACTCAGCCAGTGGAAGCTGACTCTTTCCTACTAAATAATCAGTGCAAGATGCAACCCAGAAAGTTTGCATTGCTGCAACCATCCTGAGGGTTCAGCTCACGCCTCAAAGAGCTGGTGTTATGTATGATCAAAGGGGCAGCCAACAAGACCCTCCTAGGTTGAGCCCCTGCAGACTCATCTAATTGGGGCAATTTAGTGTAATCCTTCTTCTCCCCTTCTTCTCACAGGCCCCCAGTAGATTTAACTTAAATTTCTTTTTTTTTGAAAAAGATCTTATTTACTTTCAGAGAGAGGGAAATCAAGAGAGAAAGGAGAGAAACATTTAAGTATGAGAGAAACATCATTGGTTGCCTCTTGCATACCCTCAACTGGGGACCTCGCCTGCATCCCAGGCATGTGCCCTGATAGGTAATTGAACCACAGACCCTTCAGTTTGCAGGTTGGTGCTCGATCACTGAGCCACACCAACCAGGGCTTAAAATTATTTTAAAGGTAAAGCTGCTGTCTCACATTTACAGGGTCATCTCTGCAAAGCCTTCCCTTGAATGGATCCATAGTAAGATGTCTTCAGCTACTTGACTCCTTGTCATCCATTAGCAGTACACATTTACTGCTAATATTAAGACAATGCATGCTGACAATAAAAAGCAAAACTAATACAACTAACTTTCAGAAATCTAAAAATTGTTCATTTAATATTTCCTTGGATGATTTTATAATTTAGTGGTTATGTGCTATGGTATCAGACCAACATAGATTTTAGTATTAGCAGCAGTATCCCAAGAATGTTAACATCTCAAAACCTCAGTTTTCTCCATTTGTAAAGTGAGAATAATGAATAATACTAACTTTGTAGGTTTGTGGTAGGAATTAAAATAAATCATGTACACACAGTCTATATATAATGAAATAATGCATACCAGGATATCTAGCATGTAGTAAGTGCTCCATGAATGAGTAATCCATTATACACCCCCAAATCTTTTGCTAGATGACATTTAGATGATGCTAGAAGCTATGGGGGTCATGCTGAAGTCACTTAGATTTATATAGATCTGCAACAGACTTGGACTGAAACCAAAGGACTCAAGCAAAATCCTGATAGGACCTGTTTCTAAGTCTGACAATGGTGGACCACCTATGTAAAGGACAGTAGTTTCCACCACAAATCACTGATGTGTAAATTAAACCAGACTTTTAAAAAATTTTTTTTATTTATTATTTTTAGAGAGAGGGGAAGGGAGAGAGGAAGAGAGGGAGAGAGACATCAATGTATGATTGCCTTTCACCTGCCTCCAGCTATGGACCTGGCTGGAGACCTGGCTTGCAACCTGGTCATGTGCCCTGGTTGGGAATCAAACCAGCAACCTTTGGTTTGCAGGCCGGTGCCTTATCAACTGTGCCATCAGCTAGGGCTAAATCAGGCTTTTGATATGAGAGTGTCCAGCCTGCAACCTCGCACTTAGAAGGCAATCAATAAAAAGTAATGCTCTGCCTGTGGCACCGTCACCAGCCAGGTCCTAGGGACAGAACAATTCCCTTTAAGAAGACTTTTGTGAAAATGTCTTGACCTGGGCTTCTTTTTATATATTAACCTATTTATTTACCATTTTCAGAGTCTTTATTCCTTTCTAAGGATCTTCTGCCTATTTTCATTTGCCCCTGACCCCTAGTTCTTTATAATTTCTTAGAGTGCAGGTCTGCTGGCAACAAATTCTCCCAGTTTTTTTTTTTTTTTGGCCAAACATGTCTTTATTTCACCCCCTATTTTTTCAAAGGAACTTTTCATTGGATATAGAATTATAACTTGAGTTCTTTTTTTCTTTCAGTGTTGAAAAGATTACTTTCTATTGTCTTCTGGCCTCTGTTTCTGATAAGAAATCTGTGGTCATCCTTATCTTTGTATATATGTAATTGTCTTTTTTGTCCTGCCTATTCCAAGACTTTGTCTTTATTTATTTTGAGAGTTTTTATTTATTTATTTTTAGAGAGAAGGAAAGGTAGGGGGAAAATGAGGGAGAGAAACAATGTTGTGAGAGAGAAACATCATTGTGAGAAACATTGATCCCTTGTCTCTTGAATGGGCCCCAATCAGGGACTAGACCTGCAACCCAGGTATGTGCCCTGACTGGGAATCAAACCTACAACCTTTAGCTTTGTGAGAGGACATTCAACCAATTAAGCCACCCGGTCAGGGCAAGAACTTTCTCTTTACTTTCAACTTTCTACAATTTTTCTATGATATACCTGTGTGGTTTTCAAAAAATATTTGGGATTTACCAAGCTTCTTGGAGCTATCAAATTTTCACTAATTTTGAGAAGTTTTATCATTTCTTCAAAATATTATTTCTTTTCACTCTTTCTTTTCTACCTGAAGTTCCAATTATATGTTTGTTGCACAGGGCCTTGCATTTCTGTTCATTTTTTTCTTTAATATTTTTCTCTCTCATTTCTTCAGATTTGAAGAACAGATTTGAAGAAATTATTCTGAATAACAGAATAATTTCAGTTAACCCATTTTTAAATTTACTGATTCTCTTTTTTTGTCATCTCCAACAAGCAATTAAGCCCATCAGTGAATTCTTCATTTTAGTTACACTTTCATTTCTGGAATTTTTATTTATTTTTTACAATTTTTATTTCTCTGCTAAAATATTTTTGTCTCTTCTTTCATTAAACCATATTTTTTCCTTTCATTCTCTGCACACATTTTCATTCAATTCTTTGAACATATTTATCATAGCTGATTTAAAACATTTGTCTTCTTAGTCCAACATCTGAGTCACCTCATTTTTGTTACTACTGACTGCTCTTGTTCTTGACTATGATCACATTTTGCCACTTATTGTTAACCTAGTGAATTTTGATTGCATACTGGATATTTTGTGTAGTATGTTGTAAAAATTCTGAGTTATGTTATCTCCCTCTAAAGAGTGTTAATTTTTGTTTTAGTAGGCAGTCCAATTATGGGCTGATTCACCTTGCACTTGTGTAAACTTAATTTGCTACTTTGGTAGAGGATCTGTGGAAAGTCTGCCATGTTTCCCAAACTCTCCTACTTTCATGGATCTCAGTCTTTAAATTCTGCCTTCTCTGAGATTTTGTTAGGGCTTACATCTAGGCTTTGTTGAGATAGGTCTGGAATAGAGCAGGTGTTGATTCTCAGGCCAATCTTACCTATGCCCTGTTTTTGAACATGGCATTTTATTGGAACACAGTCATGTTGTTCATTTACATATTATCTGTGGCTGCCATCTGGTGAGCCCCAGGTAGTCTCTTCCTGTTCATTTCCAGCCCCATTAGCAGTCCTGGTCTCATGAGAGTCCTCCACAGAGACTACTGGGAAGCCTTCTCTGCAGCGTTCCCTCCTTTCGGATGCCCTGTACTGCAGATTCCGGTTGTTTCAGCTGTGCCACACTCTGCTCTCTGCCTCTCCATCTCAGCTTCTAAGTCCTGCTTGGATTTCAATGCTGTAGTTAGAAACTTGTCTTCTGGCAGAGATCTGGATGCTTGTAGGGTTTATTTTTTCATATTTCTCAGTTAGGGATAAGTCTATGGGTTGCTTGTTGTCCACCATCTGTAAACAGCTGCCTCAAATAATTTTACCCAGTGTTTTAGTTGTTTACAGCTGAAAGGCTAGGCTGGTACGCTACTCCATCATGGCTGAAAGTATGTTTAAAGCTTTATCATCCTCTTGGTTGATGATATCTCACAGAGTCTGGCTCAATTTCTCTTTCTCTTCCAATTTCCAGTTTAGTGCATCTTCTCTTCAGAAAGAGGCCAGGTTCTTGGCTAGACCTGCTACTAATTTTCTAGTTTCTCTGTCAGAGACATCTGCAGTTCCAAGCCCACTGCAAAATGAACTAATGCTCCCTGAATGCAATGACTGATGCAACCATTTTGGACTCTGGGTACTGTCTCTATCCAGTGCCTTTAGGCTGATTTGGGACAATGTCCAGTCACCCTACATGGTTATGGGGTTTTAGAATTAGATTTTGCAACAGAACATTGTGTTAACATTGATATGTGTACACCTTTCCTTGTATGGGAGAAGAGTAATTGGCTGCAGGCTCACATGCAAAGTGATAGATAACCCAGTCAGTTCTCATCATGACAAATGAACGAGGGAAAGTAAATCTTTATTCATGGAGAGACAATGATGAGTTAGGCGCTCTGTTATGTAGTTTTGCATATGTACAATAATTTCATTCTTACTGCAACCTTAAAGAGATGGTATTATTATCCTCATTTCAAAAAATGAAAAATGTGAGATTTTGAGAGATTAAATAATATGTGCCAGTCCCATATTTGTGAAGTTCCAAAGCCAGGTAGATCTGCATGACTTTAGACTTTCCCAGATTCCAGATGGCCTCACTGAAGAGCAGAAGGGCTCCCCTTCTTATTGTGCACAATTCATAAGTCTGCATATTTTGTGATTTACTCTCTTAAATCTGCCCTTGGTTTAAACTGATTTTACTTGTATGCAAATGTTGACTAAGTACATGGTATGACTTTCTCTAGACTGAAATTAGTATCAAGAGAAGAAGCTAAGAATGGAAATAGTTGAAGTGTTGTTAGTTTAGGAAGCCTAATTTTCACTCATCCTTCTTTAATCTTAATATTTAGGAGAGCTAACATTGATTAAGCACCTTCTATATGCCCCAGCACTAAGTATTTCAAACACATCTAACTTAATCCCTTCAGTGAAGCTGTGAGGTGTGTGTTATTGTTAGGCCTCATCTTCAGACTAAAACAGTAAATAAAGTTTGGGGAGGTTAAATAGTTTCCACTAGATGATTGTCAGCAGAGACTGACCCAGATTATGAGATTTCAGTTTGTGCTTTTAACCACTATGTTATTTCCGACTCTTCCAAAACAACAAAAACCATAAACAAAAACAAAACTTCAATTCTGCAATTCCTGGAATCCTAATAGTCTTAACCTCTTAGCCTCCTGCCCATAACTTTTTCTTGATGGTGGAAAAGGCTTTGAAATAGGTTTGGGTTCAAATCCAGCCCTTGGTACTTTTCGTAAAACTGAGAACAATCGTTTCTCTTTTGCCCAGCCTGTGAGGGTTAGAAGCTGTGAACACAGAGAAAGTGGTCAACTGTTCATTACTTGTAGGATTATAGGAATAAGCAGTCGCCCTACACAAGAAACTATGATCCTTAGTCTATTTAGTTTTATCTGCCAGTGGCTGGGAGGGGCTAGTGATGCTCTCATTAGAACCTTCATGTATTATGAAACAAGGCTGCCTAATCTCTCAAGAACAAAAGGCAACCAATGCACACCGCTGGTACGTATAGAGTGGCCGTCCTCTGCACAAGGCCGGAGTAAATAACACCCCCTGCCTGCTGTGTGTGCGCAAGTACACCCATGCACATGTACGTGCACAAACATCCTATGGGGAAAATACCATTTGTGAAAATCTGATAAGAAAAGCAGAAGAATAAACTGATTTCTGGAACAGAGGCAAGAGCTTTAAATAGCCAGAGTATGGGTTTTATTCCACAGAGCCACGAGGACCAGTGATAAATCTTGAATTCTGTTCAATTCACCAGCAAAACCTGTGTGTAGGCTCCTGCGCCTGAAAAGACTGGACTAATGCAACAGAAGTGGAAAAATGGAGAAATGGAGTCATGGGACTGGAAACTCAGGGGCTGCACACTGCTGGCCACAGCCCTCACCTCTGCCCCCTCACCCCACAGCAGCTCACACCTTCCTCTGGCCACTGCTCCTTGGTTAAAGGGGGCAGGCTACCCTGGTGGAAGGTCTGGACAGTTCAGGATGCAGTGAGAACAGTATGTGTTGCCTGTGGACACCACAGGAGAGCCTTTCCCCCTATCCTGCTCAGAAAGGATGGAGTCACCTGGGTCTCAGAACTGTTGTGGGGGCTGGTGTCCTTGGTGTGGAGGGACTATGACAGTGCCCTGAAAGTCCCTTTAGGACAGGCTGCTTCCTCCCATTGGTGCCTTGCTGTTCTGCCTTGAGGAGTTGCCAAATGGAAGAGTAGAAACTCTACCAAGTTCCTTAAAAAGCCAAACCATTATCAGATTCAGGAAGGGGTGTGTGTGCATGTGTGTGTGGGTTGGGAACGTGGATGCAGAGGTCAGCAGAATTTGGGTGGTACTGCAGCCTTTTGCACAGAACAACACACATCCCCAGGGTGTTGCAGGTGACTGCATCTGTAACCAAGGACCTGAACCTGCTGGGTAAAGGGGGATGCCCCGAACAAGTTCAAAGAGAGGAACAGAGAATGGGCAGAAGAATTCTTCACAGAGAAATCACAGAAATAACTTTAAGGAAGGATAGGAAGGATACTTCCGGCAAACCCTATAGGGTGACGAACGAAGTCCAGGGAGCATCTCCACGTTGAAATGCAAAGCAAGATCAGCAAAGTTAGTGTGATGAGGCAGGAGCCTTAGAGACACCCTTTCCCCTTCTGCTTGCCATTTACCAACAGTAAAAGGGTTGTCCCGAGAGTAGTTGTAAGTCCCCTCTTAAGTCAAGAACGCCTTTAGAATGCGGTGAAAGTTTGGTATTCCCCGAAATATGTGCCCGTGCATGAATGCAAATTAAGTGGGGCACATTTTCAGGGTGGGGGCCCTGCACCGCCCCGCAGCTGACTTTAAGGTGCGGAGGCAGGCCCTGGCCACTAGCGGGGGCTCCTTCCCTCTCCTTTCTCGTCTTCCCAGAGGAGGAGGGCTCCGGCGCGGTGGAGGACACAGAATGACTCAGCATCTTTTTGCAGCAAGAACAGGGAGGGGGGCAACCTGCACTGCCCTGAGTCCCAGCTCTCCGGTGTTTGGCAAGTCACACCCACCCAGATATCTCCTTTGGCAAGGAACCTTGCCTTCGTTGGCTCCGGACGACACGCAGCTGGCTTTGGGTGCAGCTTCCAGGGTCATCTTTGCTGTACCTCTGGGCCTGGACAGGTCAGGGGACCCTTCCGACCTCCCAGCTGGCTCGTTCCACCTGGCAGCAGCCCGAATCCCCGAATTACTAGGAGGCTGAAAATACAGTTGCCCCTCTTATCTGCGGTGCTCTCTGGCTTGCCCTCCTTCCCTCCCTCCCACCGGCTCTCAGCTCTTCTCCCACCCCCAGAAAAATTAGAGCGATATTGAATTTCTGCCCGCGAGAATGCTACAGTGGCCGCTCCCCAGTGCCCACGCAGGCCCCCCACCATGGGGAAGGGAGAGTGGGTGTAAAACAACGACCTCCTGGCCATTCCGGCGACTCGCACTTGGCTAGAGCTGCGAGCCACGCCCTAGGCTGCGGGGCGCGCGGGCCCGCGAGCCTCGGCCTCCGCGCCCTGCTCCGTCTCCTCCGCAGAGGCGCTGTCGGAGCGCGCACAGGCTGAGGTCCCGAGCCGGAAGCAGCGTGGTGGCCGCGCGCCCGCAACTCAGGAGCCCTTGGGAAAGGCGGAGGTGTACGGCGCAGAACATTCGTTGCACAGCTGCAACGGTTCATGGAAAAGGGAACCTGAAAAGCTTCCCCCAAGAGCAAGGCCGTAGAGATAGGTAGTTAATTTTCTCGTTGTCTCCTGATGGTTAATCAGCGTGCAAGTCTAATTGTCAACCTAGGTAACAGCGTTCTATATAAGTAAGGGTCGCTACTTTCTTTCCAAGTTATGTCACTGTCTAGCCCAACCTGATTAAACATTTATCATCAGGGCCCACCTTTGGTGCAGCCAAGAGTTTTTAGGGAAAAAAAAAAGTCTATTAGCTCTTTTCCTATCCAGATTCATGTTACCACAGGTTGCTCTGATTTGTTCTCCATTCCTCTTAGAGTGGAGTCCCAGGCTTCATGACAGTGCGCCCACACCTCCCCCTCTTGCCCTTTAATGCTTTGTGTCACCTCTGCTCCTGTACGCAGCAAAGAAAGGGTGAGTCATTCATTCATTCTTATGGGGCCCAGGCACTCAATTTGCAACCCACGCTCCCTTGCCATCTTTTACATACAGAAGTTTGGATCTTTCCTTTTCTGTTCTTACTTGAACATTCTGTAATTCTATGATTCTTGCCTTCCTTTCTGCCTTGACTTGTTGATCTTCTTTTCTGTGTCCCTAGGAAAAGGCTGTGTAATGACATAGCAGAACTATAAACGAAATGGATGTCAGTGACAAAGCAGAATCTCAGTGCCTGCGACTCTCTTAATGAGACATAACTTCAGCCTCTGGAGAGAACTGCGATGAGATAATGTCTCTGGAGGAAAAGGTGAACTTGGCTGGGACTTGCTAATGGCCTGACCAACCTCAGATCTCTTCGTGGACTCTCGCTGGCATGAGTTGGAGGCACACTGCTGTCTGTCTGCTTTCTACTGCAGCATTTCTGATCCAAAGGTGTGCCATTTGAGGACAGCACAGTTAGGCTGCAACTTCGACCCATCAGAGTATGCACAGTTCAAGAGTGAACAGTCACCTGTGTTATAGGCAGACACGTAAGTCGTTTGCCAGTGCTACACAGTAAAGACAAAGGCTCTACAGAAAGGACTCTGCTCTGGAGACACCTTCCCTCAGCCCAAAATCTGCCTGAAGATCTTGGAGATGGGTCCAATTGTCTTCTTTCCTGAGTAGGAGACTGAGGCCCAGGGAAGTTAGGGGGCTTGCTAATTTTATTTATTTATTTATTTTAAAAGACTTTATTCTTTCTAGAAAGAGGGAGGGAGAGAAGCAGAGAGGGAGAGAAACATCGATGTATGGTTGCTTTTTACCTGCCTCCAGCTACGGAGGTGCCTGGAGACTTGGCTTGCAACCTGGTTATGTGTCCTGGCTGGGAATTGAACCAGCGACCTTTGGGTTTGCAGGCCCGCACCTTATCCACTTGTGCGGCCAGCCAGGGCTGATTTATTTATTAATTAAATTTTTAATTGAGGTCTAATTGACATTAGAACATTATATTAGTTTGAGATATACAACATAATGATTCAATATTTGTATCTCTCACCAATTTTAAGGGGCTAGCTAACTTTAGCACCCCAGACTCTGGATTCTCTGTGCTGTGTCTTTTCAACTATTCAATTTTTTCTTTTCCAGTTATGGCCTGAGAAGTTCTTTTATCTTTCACATAAACATCCCTTTGAGAAGGTTAATGCACTAATGTTTTTCAATACTGTATTTTAATACTTTTAATAGTAAAAGAATATGAATTATTTTACTAGTACAGGTTAGTAAATTAATCATAAGGAATGACTTTGAGGAAGTTAGTGCATTTAAACTTTACTTTTATTAAAGTATTGTTGGCATGAAATATTATACTAGTTTCAGGTGTACAACAAAGTGTTTTTGATACTTACATATCCTAGAATACAATCACCGTGGTAAGTCCAGCAACTATTTTTAACCATCCTAAGTCAGTGTAATATTTTCCCTGTGCTGGAGACTACATCCTGGGGAGGTGACTTGAAGGAAAGAAAGAGTTACACAGAGAAGTGACTGGTGAAAATTGCGGCAGCAGATTGTCTTGGGTATCCAGCTGGCACATGCAGGCAGTTAGGGCTTGCAGGTAGACCACAAGGCAGGAAGGCAAGAGGATGTGGAAACAGCATCCTGCATAACATGCAGCCTGGATGAAGGCAGACACAGCAGTCCTCCTGCCAGACTGTGTTCCGCTCAGACAATTGCTTTGAACAGGCTGAGATGTATTGTTTATGACTCCTCAGCCACTTTGTCTCCCTTCTGGCCTTTGAGGAGTGTAGTTGGGAAGTGGGGAGTCATTATGTAGAAGGAGCTGTGCACTTAGGAAAACACTCCTGGCTCTCAATTTAAACTGTCCGCCTGTCTGACATTTTAATCCATCTAAAAGCTTTCTTCATAAATAAACCGATGGCGGGCAATCGTTTGTCAGTGTTAAGGAGGTGAGCTCAGCAGAGGGGAGGTACCACCCTAATGAATACAGATGCAGTTGCATCTGTATTTGGATAGTGGCAGGGCAGCTGTAGTAGACCAATGAGGAACAGGACATCTGGGCTTCAAGTTCTAAATTTTCACACTGACTCCTTCCTCTTCAATTTACCCACTCCTTTCTGTATTCTTATATTATTTTGATGAATCAGAGTTTTATGGGCAATAACGCTATGCTTCTGTCAGCCACATAGCTTTATGGAATCAAAGAGGAACTAGGGGAGGCATCTACGTAACTTCATATGGGTGCCCTGACCACTCCTTATATTTTCTTTATTTCTGATAATACACATAAAGACAGTACAGCAATAATTCAAAGATATTTATTGCATAGTCATTGCTTCTGCAGTGCCTTTGGGTCTTGTAATGTTAACCTTCTGGCTAAAAGAATACATTTGCCCTTGAACAATGTCTTATATCTTAAATTTTATGATAATTTTGTGATTTATTATACATAGATTGCATTATAGGAGAGGGGGAAACAAATAAAATAAGTTTAATATGTAATAAGGCCATTGAGATTGTTCAGATTTGGTTTGTGCTGCAGATATGGTTAAATATAAAGGCCTTTTGATGATTTTATGTTTTCAAACAGAATGATGTCTTAATATATTCAATTGTGACACTTTTCAGAAAGAACATTAAAAAAAGAGATTATGCAGAATCAATAGAAGTATAAACCAGAGGGGAAATTCAAATAACAAAATCCTTTTTCTATATTCTTCCATCTTAGTATAAACATCACAAGCCAACAAGAGCTTTTAATTAAGAAGTTTAATTAAAAAGTTTGAATATCCTATATTAAGAGGAAAAATAGCCCTGGCTGGTGTGGCTCAGTGGATTGGCGCTGGCCTGCGAACCCAAGGGTTGCTTGTTCAATTCCCAGTCAGGGCATATAACCAGGTTGCAAGCCAGGTCTCCAGCCAGGTCCCCAGCTGGAGGCAGGTGAAAGGCAACCACACATTGATGTTTCTGTCCTTTTCTTCCTCCCTCCTGTCCTTCTCTCAAAAAAATAATGAATAAAATCTTAAAAGAAAGGAAAAATATAAATCCCATTCAAGTAAGGTAGAAATAAGTTTTTTATTAATTCGCATATAGAAAATTGCAAATTTGATTTTAATAATTAAAAAAAAAATTGGTAGGTCCTATTCAGGGCAGTTCCAAGCAAGCTTGTGGTATCTTCACATTTTGTCTTTGTTTTTGGACTTCTCTGGTCTCTCCAATCTGCCCTTATACTGCCCTTTATTCCCTCAGACTCTCCTCTTTTCATTCAGCCCAACCGTTTCTTGGAAGAGAATGTGATATCAGTCCCTTACACCTTCATGGGAACACACATCAAAAAAGGAACTCTAACAGGGCAAGTAATGTTTTAAGATATATCTGAGTTTCAAATAAGCAGGAATGGATTCCTGAATATAAGTGATTCTGAATCATAAGAGGAATTGGAGAAAGTATTTGGGAGGCAGAAATTCCTTCTGGAATATCATGTAAATAACCCTGCTGAGGATCAGCTCATGGATGGCAAGTGAGGGAGGTGTGGTCTTATGTGATGACAACTTCTTGCAGCTCACATAATCCTTCAGGATGCACAGCTTTGTTTGTATAGCTCTTGCTGGATGCTGGTGTCAGATCTGCACAGAGTCCCTTTTCTATCATTTGCTAGTTGTTTGCATTTGGGCAAGACTTTATCTTCTCATCTGTAATATAGTGACCATAACCAGCTGACCTTGTACAGGCTGGTGGGAGGATAGGTAAGAAAAATCCTGTGTGTTTAACACAGTACCCAGTACGAGGTTAGCCCTCAATAATCGTTACTTTAAAAAATTTAGTTAAAGTTGACATACAATATTACATTAGTTTCAGGTGTACAAATAGTGATGACATTTATATAACTTACACAGTAATCTCCCCATATGTTAATACCCATCTGACACCATACGTAGTTATTACAATATTATTGATTATATTCCCTGTGCTGTACTTGACATCCCTGTGACTGTTTTTATAACTGTCAATTTGTACATCTTAATCCCTTCGCCCTTTTCACCAGCCTTCCCAACTTCCTTCCCATCTGGCAAACCATCAAAATGTTCTCTGTAGCCCTCCATAAATCTTAACTCTATTTTTCTATGACAAGTGAATGGAAATTTAGGAATTAGGAGACCAAGCTTTCTATTTATATTCAGATTTTTTCTTGTTTTTTATTTCTCTAAGAATTTTCTTCTTCAAAAATTTAAAAGTCATTTGGCAGGCATATCATACCCGTATCCCCAGTTCTTGGACCAGAAAATTACCCTTTGGGCAAGGACCTTACAGACTCAGGAAGGAACAAAGGGGTAGAATTTAAAGTGTTGTAGTTGCCATAGCTTTTATTCACCCTCTCTTAAGCTCAAATTTAGTGCACATTTACTGGGTGCCTATTTACCCAGGCTCTGAGCTAGAAACATGATCACCTTTGACCGGCAGGGCTGTAATGTAAAGTAGGGTTGGTTGTCTGGACTTTAACAAAGAGGAAGGTAAAGCTTAAAGAGGTGAACACCTTGTCTAAAATCACACAAAAGTATTTGGTGAAGACAGATAATTTAGGCATAGTTTTACTGAGCTTGATATTTGGGTTTTAATTTTTTAAGCTTCTCTTGGAAGGCCAGTTTTGAGTTTCCCTTAATTTCTTAGTTCTCAAGAGAATAAAAAGTGATAGTTCCTTGTGTCATATATCGCCCCAGCAGAGGAGAGACTAGCTGGCAGAATGTGACATCACATTAGGTTGGCCCCAGATGGTTTAATATTAGTAGAATGAACATGCCTGATGCCTGAAAGCAGTTAACAGTGGGGAGAGACCCATGGGCAGGCACTTGCACTCACGTGCATTGGGATGGCTGGACTAAGCCCAAGGCAGTAGGGAAAGGAAGATAAGAGCAAGGCTTTGCTTAGGGTGGGGAAACTGAGTTTTCACCCATTTGGGGGAGAAAAATAGAAACAACTTCTAGATGTTAGCAAAGCAGGCATTAGTACAAAAGGGTTGGATTCAGTGAATTCAGACAGCATGTGTGAGCATGTATTTAAGGTAATTACCTATTAAAAGATAAGATGTATTTTATCTCAGCATGGGGCAAGACTTCAGGCATGTAACAGTGATAAAATGAATTACAAAAGGAAACACTTGTTCATTTATAAGTTAGTGGCTTGCCACACATATAAAGACACATTTGATTAGAAATGGATAAGGTGTAAACTAATAAACCCTGAGAAGAAGGAAAAGGACATAAAGACACTATTTCCAGGAAAAAAAAAAAAGGCACAATGTCCAACAAATGAAAACAAATCAAAAAGGAACTGTTTAACTTTTTAGCAATCAGACAACTACAAGTTAAAGCAATGACACTGTACTTTACCTGAGCTTAAAAATTATTCATCTATACTGAACAAATAAGGTCTAAGGACATATCCTAAGGATAGGATAATATGGGACAAAAATTCAGGTTGTTAAAAGTAAACATAGCTGCAGGCTAAAGTTTCTCCAAAACTTTTTCTCTGGCAAAAAGGATACCTTCAGGAAAAAAGTGGTCCTTTGCTGACAAAGGTGGTAATCTTCTCCTAGGGCAAAACTAGAGCATAAAGCAAATTCAGAGGAGACCCCAAGCCTTCTTTTCCAAAACATCTCATTCTCCCGTCTGCTGAGAAGTTTGTATGACTAAGTCAACACCAAGGAAAGAGTGACTTACTCATTAATAGAAAATTGAAACATTAAAAAAAAAAAAAAAGGCTAGAAATGAAAGAGGACACCATAAAAGTGCTTGTCTCAGGAAGAAATGCGGAGGCCGGGTCACGTGGACCCTTGATGCTATTCTAGTTCGGTCTCTGGCAACAACCTTCCTGGTCTGGAAGAGCCATCACAATAAGATAGCTTGCATCCACTTTAACGTGTTTCTTGGCTAATAAAACACTAGTACCTACAACTCTAACTTTTACTTTTAATTAGATAATTTTATTAGAATGTTATTTAACTATGTACAAACATAAACCTGGCTATAAATTCCTTATGCTCATATGTCTATAAACTTACAGAACCAATAAAATTCAAACTAACTCTATTTAGTTAATGTGATCTATGATGTTACTTTGCTGAAATAAAACTATTCTAAAAAAAGGAAATGAGGACCAGCCTTCAAGTTTCCCTGAGCAGACAAAACCCATTTTGTCATTAATTTAGCTTAATTGCCAGCATTGGTATTGACACTGCTTCCTCACTACTGTGTATAGACAAACCGCTCTGTGGGGGTGCCCCCTTGAGCCTCATTTCATATTTTGGCTTGAGTGCTCCCAGTTTGCAAACTTTTCGGTGTGACAATAAATTGTACCAATTATTCCTCCAGTGATTTGTCAGCTTTATTTTAGCTACTCCTAAACCTTTGACAATGTCTAGGGATATTTATTGCTGTATTGCAGTAAATATTAATAAGGAGCCTGTAATCTATTTGCATGTCCAACAAGATGGGATAAATTAAACCTACTATAATTTATACATGTGGAAGAATATTAAGGAGTCTTTCAAATAAGTTGTGGAATATGTAATGACTTGGAAATATACTTTTAAAATATATAATATGAAATTTTAAAGGGCAAGATATACTATTATAGAAAGCATAATCCAAAAGTGGGTAAAATTTCATTTAAACATGTACATATGATTGAAAAGTCTAGAAGGAAATATGCTGAGATAGAAAGTGATTTTTCTTTAAACAGTAAGATTTTTATTGCTGTATGTTTTGAAATTTCTACATGAGGAATATATGAATGTTAAGCTTATCCTTTCTTCACTCACTCCCACTCACTGTAACTTTAAAAGAGTTCAGAAGCATTGCCATGACCATTTACTGAGCATTTATTAAGCATGTGTATGTGTGTGGTACCAAAAGGAGCTTCTGGGCCTTATTTCTGTATCAGAGAGCTAGCTGCTTGTTTTTGTTTGTGAATTCTCTTTTGTTGTTGTTGTTGGTTTTGTGACTTGGTGGAGCATTTAAGTGCTCCAGATTTTTAATATTGGGTTTTCTAGACAAGAGGCCTGATGAAGTCTTCATTTAGTGGGCTTGCCTGGGGGTTGTCGCTTTCCTTTGTCCAGAGTCTCAGCTGACAGAAATAAATGGGAACTTCATCTACAGCACACTCAACTGATTGCTGCCACTGAAGTCTTCATTAATATCATCCTTGATTGGGGGAGAGGGGTTGTGGTTTTCCTGCTTGCCTTCACCTTCAAGTGCTGTGCATTTTTTGCTGCATTGGCTGTGGATTTAAAGAAAGGCCTGTGACATCATAGAATGCCAGGAAGTGGCAAAGTGCACATGATGGGACACAGTCTGTGCAAAGCACATCTGTATAAAAGATAGACTTTGCTGAGAACAACTCGGCCTAGAAAACACTATCTTTGGTGAAAAAATGAGAATATAATATTTATTTTCTCCTCTTCCCTCACCCTCAGTGTTGGCATCATTGGATGGATGGAAACAGCAGGGGCTCAAATATAATTACTTTATAAATAATTAATAAGGCACTATTATTATTACTTAAAAACCCCCATTTTAGAATGAGTCTCTTGATAGTAGCTGCAGTTTAATTTAGCCAAATAACTGTTCTGCATCCGCTAATGTAGCCCATTATTTTTAGACTCCGAAGATATTTCCAGATGTACCGAGACAGTGGCAATCGATCATTCTTTCTGGGGACTACTGTCCTGCTATGCCAGTGACATATCTGTATTTATTACCTTCCAATCATAGTAGTGGTAAAATTAATATTGTGTTGTCCAAGTATCCATTAGAGAGCCTCTGTAATTCATTTCAATCCTATCTTCTGTTTGTAGAGCTCAAGTTCTAAATAAACAGCTTTTAATACTTTTGATGTGAAATTAAGTGAAAATACAATGCAGAGATATACACTTAGTATAGAATTTACTATGTTAATGCCCCTAGTTGGTTATAATGTATATGGATTGGAATAAAAGGTACAGAAATCAACTGATTATATGATTAAAGATCCATTAACCATAATATTAATTTTCTTTAAATATACTTCCATAATGTCTACAATAGTCATTTTTTATAACCATAAAAAAATAGTTGGTTATAAAAAAAAACATGTCTTTTGGAGGCTTTTGCCCTATTCTCACAGAGGGCATTATGAGACATTTCCACTGCACCCAGAGGGATTTCAATTTGATGATCTGGCTCCTAGCATGTCATCAAAAATAATTGATGGAAAATGCAACCCTGGGAGCTTTATTACCTCTAGCCTGGCATCTGTGGTTCACAGCAGGAAAGCTGATCCTTAAGTAACTAGAGGGAGCCTGATATTCTGTCCCAGGTGCTCTGTAAGACTCATTACACTGTGAGCAAGCAGCATCACATCAACCCTGCCAGAAGATGCAGAATTTACTTGAATATTAAAAAAAACCCCAAGATTTTCCATTTTTCTCAGAAGTATGTTTAACATTTACTCTAGAGATCGTGTATTAACCTTTATGCTGAGGAACACCAAGGCTCTGCTTCCATATTGTTCAGCAATTAGAAAGCAGAAGCCTTAGATGTGGACCTTCACCACCCTGCAATGGGGTTTGCAGCCACACAACAGTAATGCAGTTTAGATTAAAATGTCATCTGTCCCTTTGCTCAGATTGTTCCTAGAAACTCATGGTGTGAGTACTCTCGGACACCAGAAGCCTTCAAGACCAGGAGCCAATCCTGTAGGAGCTGGTCTGGAGGGTTCCTGAAGTTTTCCTGTATCTCCCCTTGCTCTTTTCCCATCCATGGCACTGAGGTCAGGATAGCATCTTTGACCCCAGTTGGAATGAAGGGCCCTGTTCTTTCTTGTTACTATTAATGAATGGAATTCCGGCAAGGTCCTATATTCCTAATACACTTTTACTATGGCCTGCTAAAGCTACATCTTAAATTCCTAGAGAATCCTCTTCATCCTGGGACTGGCCTCCTGTGTGGCCTTTTTAATCTGATACTTAGGGTCTTGGCTTCTGTGCCCATGTGATTCACAATCCTGTTCTAACCAATGCCCGTGAGTGATATTTTCCTTTTGCTCTTAAAAGCTTCCTTTCTGTCACCCTTTCTAAAAATAACATTGAGTACAACTTTTCCCACCTTTTTACTAAAAATGTTCATTCACTTAAAAAGAAATATACCACCTCCATAGTTAGTACTGATGTTCAACCTGATGCCAGGATCTGAGAAGATGAGGAAAGTTGAGTCTCATATGTGTTAAGTACTCATGCCTATCTGGCCCTGTCATTGTGCCACACTGCCCACAGTGATCCTTGACATTGATATTAATCTTGAAATATGTTTAGTGTATTAGGAATAAATTGTAAGGTAGTACTATCATACCGACCAAAATGTTTTTAACTTGATGAAGTGTTTCGAAAGTTTACGTAGAAGACTAAACACTTGAGGATGACTGAAAATATTTTGGAAAAAGAAAATAACTGTGAGGACTTACCATACTAGATGCTACTTCAGATAGCTGAAAGAGAGTAAAAGTACAAATGCAGATCTAGTGAGCACAACTTTTGGTATGGGATAAAAATAATAGCTTGAATCAATTCAGAAAAGAATGGATTATTTAATAAGTGGTGCTACGATAACTGGCTAACAATACATATCTTCACAAATCAAAAACATTTCAACTCAACCTAATAAGCAAATTTAGCAAAATAGCTGGATATAAAGTAAATATTCAGAAATCTAAAGCATTTTTGTATACAATAATGAAACACCAGAGATAGAAGCTAGAAGATAAATCCCTTTTACCATATAGCAACAAGAAAAATAAAGTACTTAGCAATAAGCTTAACCAAGGAGGTAAGAGACCTGTACTCAGAAAACTACATAACATTGAAGGAAGAAATGAAGGAAGATACAAATAAATGGAAGCATATACCATGTTCATGGATGGGAAGAATTAACATTATTAAAATGTCCATACCACCCAAAGCAATCTATAGATTCAATGCAATCCCAATTTAAATGCCAATGACATACTTCACAGAAATAGAAAAAATACTTCAAAAATTTATATGGAGCCAAAAACACCCATGAATAGCCACAGCAATCTTGAGAAAGAAGAACAAGGTAGGAGGAATCACAATACCGGACATCAAACTATACTACAAGGCTACTGTCATCAAAACTGTCTGGTACTGGCATAAGAATAGACATATAGATCAATGGAACAGAATAGAGAGCCCAGAAATAAACCCAGGACTCTATGGTCAATTAATATTCAACAAATGAGGAAGGAACATAAAATGGAGTACAAACAATCTCTTCAACAAGTGGTGTTGGGAGAAGTGGATGGCAACATGCAAAAAAATAAAACTAGACCACCAACTTACACCATACACCAGAATAAACTCAAGATGGATAAAGGACTTAAACATAAGCAGTGCCACCATAAAGCTCCTGGAGAAAAATAGAGGCAGTACAATTTTAGATATCCTACACAGAAATATGTTTACTGATACTTCACCAAGGGCAAAGGAAATCAAAGAACAAATCAACAAATGGGACTATATCAAGGTGAAAAGTTTCTGTTCAGCTAAAGAAAACACCAGCAAAATTAAAAGGGAACCAACTATATGAGAAAACATATTTGCCAATGATACCTCGGATAAGATTTTGATCTCCAAAATATATAAAGAATTTATGAGACTCAATACCAGAAAAAGAGACAGCCCAATTAAAAATTGGGCAAAAGGACCTGAACAGACAACTCTCTGAGGGAGACGTACAAAGGGCCCAAAGGCACATGAAAGAATGCTCAACATCACTAGCCATCAGAGAGATGCAAATTAAAACCACAATAAGATACCACTTCATACCTGTCAGAATGGCCATCATCAAAAAATCAATAAACAACAAGTGTTGGAGAGGATGTGGGAAAACAGGAACTCTGGTACACTGCTGGTGGGAATGCAGGCTAGTTCAGTCACTATGGAAGACAGTATAGAAATATTAAAGGTTTTTAAATGTTTCCTTAAAAACTAAAAATGGAACTGTCATTTAAAAAATTATTATTATTTTTAGAGAGAGGGGAAGGGAGAGAGGTAGAGAGGGAGAGAGACATTAATGTATGATTGCCTTTCACCTGCCTCCAGTTATAGAGCTGGCTGGAGATCTGGCTTGCAACCTGGTTATGTGCCCTGGCTGGGAATTGAACCAGCGACCTTTAGGTTTGCAGGCCAGTGCTTATCCACTGTGCCACCAGCCAGGAGTAGAATTACCTTTTGATCTAGTAATTCTACTACTAGGACTACACCCGAAGAACCCTGAAACACCAATTCATAAGAACCTATGTACACCTAGGTTCATAGCAGTGCTATTTACGATAGCCAAGTGTTGGAAATAGCCTGAGTGCCCATCAGTGGATGATTGGATCAAAAAACTTTGGTACATTTACACAATGGAATACTATACAGCAGAAAGAAAGAAGGAACTCCTACCCTTTGCAACAACATGGATGGAACTGGAAAGTATGCTTAATGAAATAAGCCAGTCAGTGAAAGACAAATACCTTATGATCTCACCCATTACAGGACAATAATGAACAAAACAAACAAACGAGCAAAACAGAACCAGATACATGAATACAGTGAATAGAACTTCAGTGGGCAGAGGGAAGGGGTTGTGAGGAAGTGGGAGGAGGAGGCAAAGAAAGGGAGCAATTTAGTCAAGGAACTAGCATGGAAGAACCATGGACATGGACAACAAGCAGGATTGCCTTTAGGGGGAGTGTTGGGTGGGGAAGGGGACAGAGGGGAGTAAAAAGGGGATAGATGTAATACAACAACAATAAAATTAAATTAAAAAGAAAAAAGTCAAATCAGTGACTTTTGGGTTCGCAGGCTGGCTGGCGCCTATTCACTGAGCCACTAGCCAGCACTTCATTTTCTTTTTAAATTTGACACCACAAAGCAAAGGAAACAAAACAAAATAAACAAGTGGAACTATCTTAAAATTGAAAAAGCTTCTGTACAGCAAAGGAGACCACCAACAAAATAAAAAGACAACCATCAGAATGGGGGAAAATATTTGTAAATGTTTTATCTCATAAGCAGTTCGTATCCAAAAGATATAAGGAATGAATACAACACAGTAGCAAAAAGAAGCAAATGATCCAATTTGAAAATAAGCAAAGGAACTGAACAGACATTTTTGCAAAGAAGTGGCCAACAGGTACACGAAAAGGTGCTCAACATAATTAATAATCAGGGAAAAACAAAATCAAAACCAAAGTGAGATATAATCTTATACCTATGAAGATAAATATCATCAAGAAGACAAAAAAAAAATCAGAAAATAAAAAGAAACAACCAAGTATTGGTGAGGATACAGAAAAAAGGGAACCCTTTGTGCACTGTTGGTGGAAATGTTAACTGGTGCAGCCACTATGGAAAACAGTATGGACATTCTTGAAAAAGTTAAAAATAGAACTGTCATATGATCCAGTGATTCCATTTCTGAGAATATATCTAAAGGAAATGAAATCATTACCTCAAAAAGAAAGCTGTGCCCCCATGTTCATTGAAACATTATTTACAATAGCCAAGAAATGGGGACAGTAAGTGTTCATGAGTGGATAAATGGATTAAAAAAATGTGGTACAGATGGATGTAATACAACAACAATAAAATTAAATAAAAAAGAATAAAATGTTCTCCAATAAAATGTTATTAAATAAAAAAGTAAAATCTGAAAAAAAGAAGAAGAAAATATGGTACAAATATACGATGGAATATTATTCAGCTATAAAAAGGAAATCTTGCCATTTGTGACAACATGGGTGCATCTTGAGGGTATTCCGTTAAATGAAATAAGTCAGACAGAGTAAGACAAATACTATATCATCTCACTTTTATATTTTATATAAAATATATACATTTTATACATATATTTTATTTAAATATAAAATATTGATAGTTGCCGGAGGTAGGAGGTGAGGAGTGGGTGAAATGGGTGAAAGTGGTCAAAATGTACAAAATTCCAGTTATAAGATAAATAAGTTCTGGGGATGTAATATGCAGCATGGTGACTATAGTTAACAATTCTGGATTGTATATTTGAAAGTTGCTAAAAGATTAGATCATAAGAGTTCTTCTCATACATAAGAATTGCTTTATCAAATGCTTTTTCAGCCATTACGGGACAATAATGAGCAAAACTAACAACAAGCAAAACAGAACCAAGTGTATGAATACAAGGAATGGGCCTGCAGTGGTCAGGAGGAAGGGGGTGGGGGGGAGGGGGGAGGCAGAGGCAAAGAAGGGGAGCAGCTTAGACAGGAACCTAGTATGGGGGAACCATGGACATGGACAGCAGGTGGGATTGACTTTGGGGAGAAAGGGTGGGTGGGGAGGGGGACAGAGGGGAGAAAAAAAGGGATGGATGTAATACAACAACAATAAAATTAAAAAAAAAAAAAAAAAAGAATTGCAACTATGGGAAATGATGGATAACTAAATATATGTATTGTAATTATTTCATAATATATACATACATATCAAATCATTATGCTATATATCTTAAATTTATATAGCATTATATGTTAATGATATCTCAATCAAACCAAGAAAGTAATAAAAGAATTAAATTATAAAACAACAACAAACTGAAAAAATATTTGCAATATATATTATGGATGAAAAGTTACTAAGCATATTTTTGAAAACAAAGTGCATACAGAATGTTAACATCCAATAATATAAAATAAAATTCAAAATAGAAAATAACAAAGGGCATTGTGTTAGTTAGGGATTAAATTCTGCTGCATGTAGCAGAAATCCAAATAACAGAAGCAAATAAGAAAAGGGTTTAATTTTCTCTTGTAATGAGAAGTCTTATGGGTGATGGTTGCTGACCCCTTTATACCAGCTAAAGATAACAGATAAGTTTTCTGCAGTTACCCCAGCCTTTCCCTCATGGTCATAAGATGGCTCTTTCATCCTCAACATTGTGTTTCTATTTCAAGCTGAAAGAGAAGGAAAGACAAAGGACTATATGCCAAGCTGAGCTTCCTCCCATCTCTGAAGTGCTTTCTCAGAAGCCTCACTTAGCCTACAAATTCCAAGTACATACATGTCTTTTGTTTGACTTTGTCACATGAGCATCCCTATTTACAAAGGAGGCTTTGTAATGTGACTCTTAGCTGGGTTCATACCATGTCCAACAGAATTATGTTGTTAATAGACAAGAAGGGAAGGATGTTCAGTAGCTAAATAGCAATACATGTGGCAGTCAAACCAAATGATTGATTTAATAAAAGGATATTACCAGTAAGTAAATGAATAAATAAATATATACAGTCATTAATAGTCAAAATATAACTTAAAGGTGAATTTGGAAAATATAAGAACATGTAGGCTTAGTAAGAATATGGTGAAACTGGCATTTTTATCAACATTTCTGATAATATAAGCTGATCCTACACCCCAGAAAAGCAGTTTAGCAATAGTTTTCAAAACTATGGAAAGTTTACCTTTTATTTTTAAAATGTTATGTCTATAAACATATTTTAAGTGAATAACTGTGGAAGTGTGTAAAGAATAATTATGAAGACAATCATCCTTTTATTATTCATTCATTTATTTACTTACCTCTAATGTTTATACAGCTATAACTTCCCTAGTCCAAGGGTGGCACCCTAGTATTTAAAAAGCACTGGCTGGTGTGGCTCAGTGGATTGAGCATTGGCCTGCACACCTAAGTTGTTGGTTTGATTCCCAATCAGGGCAGGTATCTAGGTTGCAAGCCAGGTTTCCAGCAGGTCCCCAGCTGGAGGAGGGTGAAAGGCAACCATACATTGATGTTTCTCTCCCTTTCTTCCTTTCCCCTTCCCCTCCCTCTCTCTAAAAATAATGAATACATTTTTTAAAAAAGGCACAGTCTATATAGGATTATGGTAAGTGGTCTAGTACATTATTTCTCCTCCTGTCATCTTTATTTTCTTTCTTAATGGAACTTTAAAGAGTGAACCTGATTTGGGTAAGAGTCTCCTTCCCTTTGTAAGGCATTGTCTGATTCAGCTTTGACAATAATTATCATAATAATTGATGGGAATTTGTGCAGTGCACAGCACATAGTAAATGCTAAATATCAATTCATGAAATGTACACTAAGTGATTTTACTGCCTAGCAACACTACGACATAGGTATTATTCCTGTCCCCATTTTACAGATGGAAAAACTGAGACACAGATTTATTAGGTGATCTTTCCAAGATTTCAAGTGGTAGAATTAGCATTTGAACCAAGACCTCATGCTCTTAACCTCTACGCTAGAATAGGCAGGTCACTCAACTTTGACAAGTCAGATAAGAAGAGAAGTCTGTTGAGGGATACCTGGGACAACTTGCTCTTTCCTAAATGGGAATTGCATGAAGAGACAGTCTTATTATTTTCTTTTGAGGTTATTGTTTCTCCTCTCATGCTGGCAATAAAGGGTGAAGTCAATACTGAGAATGGCAGAACAGAGAAATGAAGCAATTTAGTATCGTTAAGACATTATTGAACTGCTAAAATCACCAACCAAAAGAGCAAAATTTCTAAATAAACTATTTCTGGAGGTGGTACCATCTGTGTGATTCCTGTTTTGTGAGATAATTTATTATTTATCAGGCTTGGTATGGAGATTTAAAAAAAAAAAAACATGAAAATGGTCCAAACAGGATTGCTTTCTGTACACAGCATGACTGAGGATTGAACCTGCACTCTTTTGGTGTATGGAACGATGCTCCAACCAACTGAACGGCACGGATAGAGCTGGTTTTTATCTTTTAATTTTCACAAATGTGGAGCAGAGAAGACAGTTAAGTGGCACCTGAATATAATGTTGGTTAGGTAGGACAGGAAGTTTGTGAACCCACAAACATTAATATTTTTGGTTTCATTACATATCAAATATGTCTTAAGCATCTACTATGAAGATTTCTTTGTTCACCTGTAATGCTTATATTGCTGTAACTTTACTTGCCTAAGGGTGGCATCCTAGTCTTAGAAAGCACAGTCTCTAGAGGATGAGAGTAAGTAGTCTAGTAAGACTAGAGTGAGTAGGCACTAAACCAGGTAGTATGTATCAGTGATGAATGGTCATGCTCCCTACTCTCATGAGGTATAAAAATAGATTTGGGCAAAGCATATAATTACAAATTTCAGTAGACCTCTCCATGCAGGAAAGCACACAGGATGCTATGAGAGAACACAGCATCTACCAATTGACTGGCCATGAGAATTCTCTCTGGGTAAGTGTGAGCAAAGCTGAGAACCAACCACTCAGATGCAGAGGGGAGGGATGGTTCCTAAGGCAAGAAGAATAGAGATGCTCCCCAGTTTCTGGCATGAGTAGGAATGGGCACTGGGTCACACACTGAGGTGTGGGAGAACAGGATGGGGAAGAAGGTTAGAGTGGGGTGAGGGGACCGGGGCATAAACTTCAAGGTGTAAATTTTGAGGAAGTCTAATGACCTTGCACTCAGAAGAGCAGTGTAACAGGGGATCCAAGGTTTGGGTTTATTGTGCACACAACGTTTCTAAGTCATGGAGAGGTGAGGTTTATGCAGCGGGGGTTGTGAGAAAAGAGAAGTGCGGCTGCTTGAGAGGCACAAGCAAAACCAAGAGAGTATTTCAGTAGGTTGTGAGTTCAGTGACCAGGAAAGGAACAAGGTTTACAACAGTGGAATTGGGTCTTGGAGGGAAGGAGAAGGAGATTCCAGAAAAAAAAAGGGACAGTTTAGCAAGACAAAAAACAGAAAATTCAGGACAAGTGGCAAGCCACTGAGTTCAGGTGAGGCCTAAGGAAAATCTGGGGCATTTCATAAAAGATGTTGAATAGCAGTCTAATAAGCAGTCCATGAATAAGTGATGAGTAATTTTGAGCAGGGCCTCAAATAACTTGATCTGTCATTGTATTTAGGTTTCTGCTTGAATATGATCTCCCAGAGAAGGTCCTCCCTGGGCACTTTTCTCCCTTTCCATTGGCTCACAACTCTGCTTTATTTATTTATTTTTTTTCCAGTAGTTGACACCATTTGTTATTATTATATATTATATGCTTATTTGTTTGTGGCCTGTCTCTTTAAATTCTAGAAAGGTAGTGTGAAGAGGGCAGGGACTTTATTTTGTTCACTGCAGTAGTTCCAGTGACTGAACAGTACATGATAGGTGTTTAATGAGTAATTGTTTGCTAATAAATGAATCTGTACAATTCACTGTTTTCTATTTTGACTTAAGGTATTTTATTTATATGCAATAATTCCTCTATAGATAATGTCAGTGGTGCGTGATGTGGATTCCGGCCATAGACTGAATGTTCCTGTCCTCCTCTAATTTTTATGTGATGGTATTTGGAGATGGGCCTTTTGGGGGTTATTAGGTCATGAGGGTGGAACCCTTGTGAATGGGATTATTACCCTTATAAGGACAGATACCAGTAAAGACAGTCTATTCACTAAACGGTGTTGGGAAAATTGGACAGATACATGCAAAAAAATAAAACTAGACAACTGCCTTATACCACACACAAGGATAAACTCAAAATGGTTTAAAGGTTTAAATTAAAACTAAAACCATAAAAATCCTAGAAGAAAACATAGGCAGTAAAATTTTGGACATTTATCATAGCAATATTTTTTTCTTATATATCTCCTTGGACAAGGGAAATAAATAAAAAATAAACAAATGAGATTAGATCAAACTACAATGTTTTTGCTCAGCAAAGGAACCAATCAAGAAAATAAAAAGATAACCCACAAATTGGAGAACAATTTTACCAATGATAAATCTGATAAGGGGTTAATATCCAAAATTTATAAATAACTTACAAAACTCAACACAAACACACACACATACACAATACCATTAAAAGAATGGGCAAAGGATCCAAATAGATACTTCTCCAGGGACAACATGCAGATGGCCAACAGATATATGAAAATATGTTCAACATCTCTAATACTTAGAGAAATGCAAATTAAAACCACAATGGGATGTCATCTCACACCTGTCAGAATGGCTATCACCAATAAACGCACAAGTAACAAGTGTTGGTGAGATTGAGGAGAAAGGGGAACCCTTGTGCACTGTGGTGGGAATGCAGATTGGTGCAGCCACTGTAGAAAAGAGTATGGAGTTTCTTTAAAATTAAAAAAAATGAAACTACCTGAAGACCTAGAAATTCTACATCTAGGGATATATCTGAAGAAACCTGAAATGTTGATTCAAAAAAATATATGCACCCCTATGTTCATTGCAGTGTTATGTACAATAGTTAAGATATGGAAGCAACCGAAGTGCCCATCAATAGACGAGTAGATAAAAAAGCTTTGGTACATTTTTGCAATGAAATATTACTTGGCTGTAAAAAAGGAAGAAATCTTACCTTTTGTGACAGCATGGATGAACCTTGACAGTATTATGCTAAGTGAAGTAAGTCAGTCAGAGAAAGACAAATACCATGTGATTTCACTTATATGTGCAATCTAATGAGCAAAATAAATAAAACAGAAATAGACTCATAGATATAGAGAAAGGACTGACAACTGTCAGAGGGGAGTGGAGTTGGGGGGCTGGGTGAAATAGGTGAAGATCTTTAGCAAATAAAACAAAACAACTCATAGACCCTCACAGACAATAGTATGGTGATTACCAGAGGGAAATGGGGATGGGAGACATAGAAGAGGGTAAATTGAGGACAAATGGTGTGGGAAAGAGATTTGACTTTGGATGATGGACACACAATACATTATGCAAATGATGTATTATAGAATTGTACACTTGAAACCTATACAATTTTATAACCAATATTACCCCAATAAATTCCATAAAAATGATGCTAAAAATATATATATGTATATACTTTTTTTAGAGAAAAGACATGATAGAGTTGATCTCTCTCCTCTCTCTTTCTCTGTCTGTCATATGAGACAACAATTGGGCAGTTGTCTGCAAACCAGGAAGTAAGCTGAGAGTGGGGCCATGACAATAATGTCCTCTTCCACAGAGAGGTACCTGTGATTCAGGCTCTGGAATGGGACCATTGTTTGAACTCCTTCTCTATGGAGCTGATAATTCATGGTCATGGTGTGTTCTGTGGCCTCGCAGTTTTATCATCATGATGTTTGTCATTAACTGAGGTTTCCTAGGGGCTTAGGCTCTGTGCTGGGCATTCTGTGTGTGGCTGGCTCCCGCAACACCCCCACCCCCACCCCGCCCCAGGCCTGATGGTTATCTCCAGTTAGGGGCCTGGAAACAAAGGCTTACAGCAGGGGAGAGACCTGCCAGGGCAGTGGGAGGGACCTGCTGCCTCCGCAGCCCTGGCTTCTTTCTCATCAGCCTGCAGCACTGCAGCCACACACAGCCCTAGACTGAGGCAGTCAGGATGTTGGCGTCTCCCAGCTTGGCTGGAGGGTGGAAAAATGCATTAGCAGAGCCTGTCAAAAGTTCTGTTTCCCAAACAAATGCTTCTGTAATCCAGTATTTCATTTTATTAGCATGCCCGCAATTTCACAAATTGTATGTTTGGCTCCAGTTGATATTTCACACCATAATTAGTTCAAGTGGCTGCTTTAATGTTTCCAGACATTGGAAGAGAGAAATATACCAAAAGACCTGCTAATTCTCTTCTATTCAGGGATCCCAGCACCTTTTTGTGAGCAAAGTCTGTTGATTTAGTCTATCAGAAGTTCCAGCCAGAGTCATGTAATTCGCCTCATTTCTTCTTGAGAACCTGGGGCACTGTAAATGGGCTACGAGAAAGGCCAAGGTTTATAGACTCAAATTGTAAATATATAAGAGCACACATAGTCCAGGCACAGTGCAGTGTCTGGTGTCTGCTTAATCTCCCCTCTTCACCCTGCTCTCAATGCTCTCCCTCCATGGTCCTCAAACCCTCCTGCTTTCATCTCTGTGTGTCTGCACATGCCGTTCCTGCTACCCAAAGAGCTTTTCTTACTAGGGGACTGACTAGGGATATGAGCTCATGAAGATTCAGGTCACTCCTGGCTTCTGGAGAAACGCAGGGCTGCGGGAGCGCGGTGGCCACCCACCGTCCCCTCACAGCATAGCGGGTGTAGCTGGTAATGCTGCAGTAGCCCCCTGTGGTGTCGGATGGGCACGCTGTCAGGGTGACCACTTCCTAAGGTATATAGATGTCCTATCCCAGGGTTGTGCATCTGAAACCAACTGTGATTTTATGTTATATATTCAGGTTGTACTCCTGAAACTGTGATATAAATCACAGTTTAAAAATCCTGACTTTTCGACCTTGGCCTCACTAAGCAGCCACTTTCCCATCTGTTAAATTGGGACGAGAGATGAACCTTTAGTACAGGGCCACTGTTGGGGTTAAATAATGCATCTGTATCATAATCAGCATCACACATCAAAAGTTAACGCTAGATCTGACTGTTACAGGGAAAGGCCTTCCCTGTCACTTCCTTTCCCACCTCTGGCTGCAGAAGCTGCCCCTCATCTCTGATCCAGTTGAACCGGTGCTACCTCTGGCATAGCAGGTTCTCTACTGTTTATCATCAGTTTGTCTTCTCCTCCTCTAGACTGTAAACTCCTCAAGGATGGGAAGTGAACTTCAATTCTTTATTTCACATATCTGCTACAGTACCTACCACACAGTAGGCTTTTAATAAATACAGGATGATCAAACTTTTATAGTTCTTTTATTTCCTTATTATCTTTTATTTATCTTGATCTCAGCTGAGCTTCCCATGAGATAGGCATGACAGAAAACCATGTTTTGCAGCTAAAGAAAGAATAAAAGGAGCTTTCTAAGCTCAACAGCAAACTGGTAGCAGAGTCGGGGCTAATTGCAGATGCCCTGACTGCCTGTCCAGTGCTCTCTCAGGAAGGACTGAGTTGCACCAGATGAAGAGTATGGGCTTGGAAAAAGCCAGACCTGATTTTAGAACTTACTTGTCCTTACACACCAGCTGTGACCAGCCAAGTTTTTTTTGATGTCTCAAGCATCCATTTCCTAGTTTTTAAATGCTGGGGAGTCCAGTGCCTGCTTCACAGGACAGCAGAGGGCCAGTCCTGCAGTCAGAGCTTGGGCCATGGGAGCAGTTACTGTGTGGTGACATTGTAGTCAGCAGTTAGAGCACAGCTGCCAAGTCCTGCAGAGTGCCTCGCCATCCCCATTAGCGAGTAGTCTGCAGGTTGCAAGTGGTTGTCAGTCCTGTCCCTCAAACCTTCATCTCAGGGTGGTTGGTTGTGGGGAATGTATAATCTGTGACTCTGCGCACAGGCTCCCCCCTGTTTCTCCTGTCTTCTCTGCTGATCTTACCCGCATGAGAGGCGTTGTCCGTCTGCACCGCAGCTACTTCCACTGTCTCGGTGACTGACTTTATGCCAGGTACACACTGTTTCTCCGACATATCTCAAGTTCAGCTCTTACTGTTACATTTGAACTTGGAGTGGGGTTGAAGGGTGGGAACTGTTTGTCAAGGATATGAAAGAATGAGACATATTTTGTCCAATAAAGAGAGTGAGGCCCTGGCTATTGGCTTAGTGGATAAGGTGCCGGCCTACGAACCCAAAGGTCGCTGGTTCGATTCCCAGGACATAACCAGGTTGCAAGCCAGGTCTCCAGCCAGCTCCGTAGCTGGAGGCAGGCGGAAGGCAACCATACATTGATGTCTCTCATCCTCTCTGCCTCTCTCCCTTCCCTGTCTCTAAAAATAATTTTAAGAGAGAGAGAGAGAGAGAGAGAGAGAAAGAGAGAGAGACTCTGTTTTCTCTTCATACTGCAGTCAAGAACTCAAAGTGCCTATGTGCTGCATGAGAGGCCCCAAAGTTAAAGTCACTGAACCTCTGCCTTTTATAAAAGATGTTTTGTTCATCAATGTAACAGTTGTTCAACTCCTAGGAGATACCAGTCTTCCTGAGGAATTCAGAAGTGAAAAAGACAAACTGTATAACCCCAAGCAAATAGCTATATAAAAGGAAAATGAAATGTGTAAGGAAATTATTCTAAGGCATAGTAGAAAGCTACTGAAGCTCAGAGGGGCAGGCTTTTGAATGTAGTCCTGAAGGATGGGGGAAAAGACAGAGCAGGGAGAGGGACAGTGCGGATGACGACACTGGACAGAGAGCTGGAGCACAAAGCTCAGTCTGGTGAGCCAGTGGAGGTTTGGGGATGAGAGAGGACAATGTGAGCCAAGGACCTTGCTGATCAGGGCCTGATGACAATGTCAGATATGTGTTCCGCAGAGTCTTGCAACAACAGTGGGGAGAGGGACTATGGCTGAGGGGAGAGTGAAGCACAGAGACCTTTGGATAGATAAGTGTTTTGCTTTAAAAATTAAGGACCAATTGTGCCTGTTCTCTCCTAAGTAGTTTATACTCAGCTATGGAGCTAGGTTCATAACTTTACCATCAGTTCTTTCACAATAATGTCCTGCTTTCTGGTGCTAATTTTAACATCAAAATCCAAATACAACAGGTCCTCAAATAATGCCATCTTATTCAACATCACTTTGTTATAATGCTGATGAGATGCCACAGGAACTGTTAAGTCTCTTTTGTAACAATTGGTCTATGGTAAAATTGGTTTCACTATACAGTGTTTTGCTTAAAGTGGCAGAACTGCCAACCATGTTAACTGAAGAGTTAATGTACAGAAAATTGTTAGAGAAATGATGAAAAGCCACAGGATGGCTGAGTCACAGCTCCTTTGCCCTTGAGTAATTGAAGCCAGAATCACCAAGCCAGTAAGTAACTTAACCCAATTAGAGCGACTTGGCTTTCACTGGTGTGGCTCAATGGGTTGGGTGCCATTCCTGCAAACTGAAAAGTTGCTGGTTTGATTCCTGATCAGGGCACATGCTTGGGTTTCTGGGCAGGTCCCTGTTAGGGGCCATGCAGGAGGCAACTGATCGATGTTTCTCTCCCTCTCTTTCCCCCTGCCCTCTCCTCCCTCTAAAAATAAATAAAATATCAAAAAGAGTCATTTGTTTAAAATGCCCTCTATTTCTTTCTTGATATATGGTCAAACAAAGCACATGTAGTGGAAGCTGGAGAGGTTTCACTAAACAACAACCCTTGACTATTACCCAGTGGCACATACTAAGGAGGATCACATTCTCCTCCTGTGAGTTTGAGAAGGGCACTTGAAGTCAGGGCAAGGGGGGTAAACCAGCCCCCACAACCTACTCTGATCAGAGGCAATGTCGGGACCAGAGCCTAGAACCCCACTGAGCATACTTAGTGGATCCTTTTGGTCCATTCCAAGGATGGGTGGATAGAAGAATACCTCTGGATACAACGGTGCTTTCTTCACAGGAAACCAGCTAGAGTTGGCCAAGTGAAGGATGAGGTTTTCATTTGTGTTTTATAAACCAAGAAGAGGTGTTACAACATCCCATGGCTATTTAAACTGCCTTGGGATAATGTGCTCATCTAGCTCTGGGAGGTTTTGGACTATATTTATGGTCATGAGAGAATGAAGCCTTGGGTAACCCAACAAAGAGGATTCTGAAACTTCAAGGTGAAAGAGGAGGGGGTAGGTGGGCAAAAGTCACTGCAAATGTGCTGGGCCCCTCAGATGGTCTCAGTTATGGACTTATGCTTAAACTTCCATGGCCCCTGTGGAGCAATTTCATGCATCCTGAGACGTGACTTATCAAGAATACACTGCGTGAGTGCTCCTAATGAGCTTTACAGATTCAGAAGAAAAAGATTTATTTGCTAAGGCAGTCTTGTAAAAATAATATATGTAGTAATTAACTACCTGATTTGAAGCTAGCTTTTACATTAGAAATTTACTTACAGCAGTAACAAGTCTACTGAAAATGCGAGGAGCATCAGTAAAGTTATAACTGATATTCCACTGTATCTTCTAACTGGATATATAATTACACTAAAATTTTGTATAGCAACTTTCACTCTGGAGACCTCTTAAAAATAAGCTGGCTAATCCCATGTTTCAGCATATGTATTAAATATCACTGAAAAACTACCTTATTTTTCCCCTAATTGTCCTCTATTTAATAGTCAATAACCTGGAATTCTACCACTGTTGATTTAGGCTTTTGGGGTGACTCTCTACAATCCTGGGTTTTGAAAGCAGGTATCTCTCTCCAGAAGTTCTGGGTATCTTGCTAACATTTACAGGCAAGAATTCACCCTGCAATGTACTATTTCACCACTAGATGTTGGTCTTGTTGCTTTCATAATTTTGAAAGTTGGTTTGCTTTTCAGTAATAATGGTAATCTCACTAGTCCTTAATAAATAACATGTAGATAAACAAATAGACAACTATATAGAAATTAATGCAACAGTTTCAAGTCAGGGCTGTTCTGTTTTAGTGCTTCTGAAAGCTGTACTTAGATCTTCTATCAGAGTCCTGTGCCTAAGTTACTTGGATGATGTACTATGGATTTCACAGAATCTGAGCCTCTGATTCTAAAATCCTACAGAGTCTTACTGGTTTGCCCAGAGGCTAACCTCTTTTGATTTATCAGCATGGGGTTTGCCATGAGCTAATTTTTAGTTAATTATCTGAATTAAATTGTATTCAATTCATTTAATGAGCATGGGTTTTGAATTTTCCCTGCTTCCTTTCTGCAAACAAGTTGAACTAAATAATAATAATAATGATAATAATAATAATAGAATTGGAAAATAGATCTGTCCCTTGCTCCTTCATTGGCCTGAATATTTAGTCCATCAAGATGATGCCTGAGCAATTACTTCTATGTAGCTCCAGGAGAATTTAGCAAGCTGAGAAAAAGCTGGGGACATTTTAGCAGTCTGCTTTGGAAGAAGAAAGCATCAATTAAGCATATACCCCAGTTCCTGTAGAAGATGATAGACAAGTTTATAGCTTGGAAACTAGTGCTAATTTCTTAAAACCAAAATAAACTAATAAGTAGTACACAAAATAAGCAATGATATATCCTTACCTATATGAAGGAATCAAAACTTAATGGATCCTTTAAGAAAATTAAAATTCAGTATGTTCAAGACCCTCCAGTTAAAAGTTGTGGGACTGGTACACGAATGCTAGACTTTGGACTTAAAATCTAAGGTCCTTTCTCCACATTGCAACTAATCACATGGGAATGTTCACTGAGGAAATGAAGCATTTGGGAACACAAAGCCATTTTCAGCTTTCCAAGTGGGCTGGTGAAAAGTGAGAAACACAAGGTACTTTGTAGTGATTAAATTATTTATTTATTTATATTAAAAGATATGTATATTTTTTACTATTTTTAGAGAGAAGGGAAAGGAGAGAGGCAGAGCAGGAGGGTGACATCCATGTATTGTTGCCTTTCACCTGACTCCAGCTACAGACCTGGCTGGAGATCTGGCTTGCAACCTGGTTATGTGCCCTGACTGGGGAATTGAACCAGTGACCTTTGGGTTCACAGGCTGATGCTGTATCCTTTGGCAGTAATTAAATTTAGCCTTTAGTAACTCTACTGTCTGTTAGAGCTTAGCCTCCAAATACGAGAAATACAATGTCTAAATATTTCAAAAGGGACTGGAGAAAAAAAAAGATCAATCTAAATGAAAACAGAAAAAATGATCACAGAAAAAACATGGTAAACAGAAAGCATAAAATAAGATAGTAAAAATAAATCAAATATATTAATAATTATAATAAAAGTGAATAGACTTAATTACCAATAGGTAATTAAAAACCAAAGACTGCCAGAGGGAATAAAAAGAACAAAATCCAGCCATCTGTTGTGTACAAGAGATTACTTGGAGTAAAGATTATAAAGCTGCTATGAAAAACAACTATTTTTCCAGAAAGATGTAACAATTTTACACCTATATGCACTTATTAACATATGTTGAAATACATATAAGTAAAATTGGTAATCCATAAAGAGAAGCAGACAGTCCTAAATTTTAACACTTGCCCCTTTGCTATTGGTTTAATTTGAAAATCCAATGACCAAGCTTGACCTAATGGATATACACACAATGCATACACAATGCTATGCTCACTAATTTGAGGATACACAAATTTTCCAAGAACTAATGCAACATTTACAACATTGATCAAATACTGTGTCATAAATCAATTTCTAAAAAAAATCACACAGTACCAAATTCTCTCACCAGAGTGATACAGAGATCTGATCAGATCACTGAGAAGTAGGGAGGGGCTGTAGGAGGAGGTTGCCAAGGCAACGGTAACAGTCTAGGACAAGATTGGCTGAGAAACTGAAAACCTCCAGAGTGCTTGGAATTATGGGTGAGATTTGAAATAAAACAAGAGCTCTCAAGTTCTCAGGCTCTTAGGCTTTCTCTCTCTCAAAGATGCCTGGATGGATAGTGCTGCGCCTACCTGGGTTTCCCAATGGACAGTATTTTGGATGAGAAGGAACTCTGGGCATAGACTAGGATCCGGCTGGCCCGGCAAATGGTGGCAGGTTTATTCTTTGCATGTTCTAGGGAGAATGACCTCTGAGACAGAAGCCTGAGATTCTTCCAAAATTTTGTAGCTTTTGTATCTTGTGTTGTTTTAATTTGTAACCTAGCTCTATAGAAATAATTAAAATGGGGGGAAATGATTGGAGAACTCAGGTGTTAAAGTTTACCTTTAATTGATAGGTTTATATGATTCAAGTTATAACTAAAGAGTTCGAATTTAATGTTGATAGGCTTAAGTGACTCCTGCATATGGAAACCTGTTATTTCAAAACTGTGAATCTTTTGAATAACAATTCCTTTCTTTTATCACCAGACCTTTGCCTCTGAAAAAAAAAAAATTATGTCAATGTGTGGTTGCCTCTCACATGCCCCAGCTGGGGATCTGGCCCAAAACCCAAGCATCTGCCCTGACTGGGAATCAAAACAGTGACCCTTTGGTTTGCAGGATGACACTCAATCCACTAAGCCACCCCAGCCAAGGCCTGCCTCTGAAATTTTGCCTAGAGGGTGGTGGTGGGCAGCCGGACCCCAATTGTTGTTTGGTAACAAAAGGGTTAAAAAGTTAGAAATAACTTACTGAAAGGTAAATGAAGAAACCTATATGTTCATGAATTTGAAGATACGGTTCTCAGTAATCTTTGTGTCAAAGAACAAATCACATTGGCACTTAGAATGCATTTGAGTAAAATGAAAATGAAAATTCCACAGAACTTACCTTGAATAATACAGCTTACATATTTAAAAGAAATTTTATAGAAATAATTATATTAGAAAATTAATAAGCTAAAAATTCATTTCAAGGTTGAAAAAGAATCAAAGTAAACATTCCCATAATAGAGGAAATAAAATAATAATAAACAAATTAATAAAAGAATGAAGAAGAAATAGTCACAAGGTGAAAATTCTGTCCACAGAAAAGCTAATAATACAGATAAACCTTTAATAGGATTAATTCAGAAAAAAGGAAGACACATGGCCAAAAAGCATAGGATAAGATGCTCAACATCACAATCACTAAAGAAATGCAAAACAAAACAACAATGAGATATCACTTCATTTTAAGATGGTAACTATTAAAAAAAAGAACAGACATATTGACAAGAATGGGAAGAAGCTGGAACCCAGTGCACTATTGGTGGAAATGTAAAATTGCAAAACTGCTACACAAAACTGTGCAAGTACCTTAAAAAATTAAAGATAGAATTACCATGTAATCTAGCAATCCCACTTCTAAGTATTTATCTAAAAGAATGGAAAGCAAGATCTTCAAGCTATTTGCACACTCACATTTATTGCAGCATTACTCACAATAACCAAGAGGTGAAAGCAACTGTATGTCCATCGATGGATGAATGAATAAACAAAATGTGGTGTATATACATACAATGAAATATTATCCAGCCTTAAAGAAAGAATATGCTGTCATATGCTGTAACATAGATGAACCTGGGGGACATCATTCTAAGTGAAATAATCTAGTCAGAAAAGGACAAATATTGCACAATTCCACTGATATGTGGTCCTGGAGTAGTCAAATTCACAGAAACAGAAAGAATGGTGGATGCCAGGAAATTGGAAGAGGGGTAACTGGGGAGTTGTTTAATGGGTATAAAGTTCCAGTTTTGCAAGATCAAAGTTCTAGAGATCTGTGGTATGATGCTATGCTTAACACCACTGAACTGTATACTTAAAAGTGGCCAAAATGTCAAATTTTGTTATGAATTTTTTATCACAGTTTTAAAAAGCAAAGACAGTCAAATAATATGAATAATGGAAAAGGAGACACATTAATAAAGAAAATGAAAGCAACATTGAGTGATTATTTTATAATACAATATACAAATATCAAATCATTGCGTTTATACCTGAAATGAATAAAATGTTACATGTCAGGTATACTACTAAAAAATAAAATGAAACCTGAAGTCAGGAATAAGCATGTATGAAAAGAGTAGGGAGAAAAGCATTTCAGGCTAAGAGGACAGAACACGCTAAGGTTATATACATAAAGCAGGTGAGGAAAATGGGCTCATAGAGTTTTATAAGTTCAAAAAAGCAGACATAAAAATAATAAAAGAATACCACCAATACTAATACTTTTATGTTAATATAATAAAAAATTTAAAGCACATTAAAATATGTAAAAATATGATTCTAATGTTTATTCAAGAAGAAACAGACATAATCCTATAACCGTAAAGATATTGATTTTACAATAGTCAAAATTTACACAAAATAAAACACCATACATGGATGAATTTATAGGCAAGTTGATTTTTGGAAATGATCAAAAGTCACTGAGTCCCAAACTAGCAAAGATAAAACTGGGTAACGTTGTAAGAAAAGCATTATGTGACCATAAAATAAAGGTAACTGGTTTTCTGTGTGGGTTATAAACTGGCTCTAATTCAACAACAACAACAAAAAATCCTTTCAAACAATGAGAGGATAGCTAGAATAGGCACATGGCCTTCCCAAGGGATATTGCTATGATATCAATCCAATATATAATCTTCTTACTCCTTGTTTTATTTCTTTAGAATATTCAAATATCAAGGAACACACTTAGAAAAAGAATTTTTAAGACATTCTTAACTTAAATTGGAAATTGTGACTTTAGTTCTTTCATTTCAGTTGAGAGGTAGACAAAAGCAGTTATCTTTGTAGCTAGAAAAGACAGACCTAATTGCTTACCTATTTTCTCTCTCATATATCTAAATGTGTAACCAGGTAGCTCATCTTCCCAGCCCTGATTATCTGCTAGAAAGTTTGACCTAGTCTACTGATGGAGGATAAAAGAAAAAAAATTGTGTAAATTCCCTTCACATACAAGGGAATGTGAAAATCTTTGTATGGATGTATGCTTTCATTTCTTTTGGGTCAGTTTCTAAAAGTATAATTGCCTGATCATATGGTAATCCTGTTTAATATTTTGAGAAACTGCCAAACTTTTCCAACATAGCTGCTCTATTTAACATTCTCACCAATACTCCACATCCTTCCAACATTTCTTTTTCTTTCTTTCTTTCTTTTTTTTTTTGCTATAGTTATTCTAGTGTGTATGTGAATTGATGTCTCATTGTGGTTTTGACTTAAATTTTGCTGATGACCAATGATGCTGAGCATTTTTCATGTACTTATCAGCTTACATATCTTCTTTGGAAAAATTGTCTATTCAAATTTTTTGTTCAAGTGAATGTTCTTCAAACTTATTTTTCCCCTCATATACACCCTAGAAAAAATTTGAAGATCTACATAATCCTTATTTTTATTTTAAATTATCTAAATGTTTAATCAAAACTTTAAATAGTTGCTAGTTACAAAAAATGTAATTTTGCATGTATTTTAAATATAGACATTTAAAAATAAAATTAAGTTACACTTTTAACTATAACAAATGGAATTTAATGCAAAACCAACATGTTATCTATCACTATTCACTTAAGAAAAATGCATCAACAAGCTCCTTTTTATCTTTCATCAATTTTATGGTCAATTTCTCTCTTCTTGAAATCTTATTTCCATTACCCTTCCCAACATTAGTTTATCCTTAATATCATATGTCTTATGTTTATAAATCATGTGTTATAATTCTATCATTCTTCTCTGTAATAAAAAAGTATGAGAATTGGAAATTATATATTATTTAATGTAATCTAAGCATCTACAGTAAATATTACAAAATTTTCTGGATTAAGTTATGATTACAAGTAGTATTAGTACACAATTACCCAAGTGAGACTTATCATATAAGTTTTAATAAGTAATCATTAAAATAAAGAATGAACTTCTATTTGCAATGCACCTCTTAATTAATCTATCTTTGAGTGAATAGTATTGATTGCTAGAATGAATAATGATACAATTCTATTTCTTCTTTTAGAAAATACACACATAGGTACATGCACATATTAAATAAAAAATTGCTGAGAAATCTTGTTTACCTAAATTAATATAAAAGTATGCAAGTATATATAAGTATATAGGAATATATGTATACAGAAATAGAAATTTTAATGTTGTGTTATATTATTTTAAGCAATGTGACTCTAATGGAAGTCTTCCCTAATTTTAAGCCAGAAAGCACCTAGTGACCTATGATAAAAAATATTTATTGATAAATCAACTAATCAATCTATTAAGTACTCCTTTAATTTTGTTAAAAGCAAAGACTTGTTAAGCTTCTAGTTTCATAGGGAGTATCTTTGGATGATCAAAGCAATTTATTCACTTCATTCCTAGAAATATACCAGAAGAGGCTTCACCAACTTTTATCAAATGACTATAAGTTATACCTATTTATGTTTCACTTGATATATTACTCATTATACTTAGAAAGGGTTGGAATAAAAATACTTTTAATTTCAATATATTTTTATCAAGAAGTGTTAAGAGCTAAGAATAAAATTACCTTCCTATGTGATTTAAATGCATTTTTGTTAACTGTGTTGCTGCAGATCTAGCCCATTCAATTTATGGTGAAGGTGGGAAAAGAGAATTAGCACAGGTTCTTGAGCAGATGGCTTTTGAAAAGGACTGCATCTGGCTATTCGTGTGTGGAAACAGATTCCCTCACCGCTGTCTCTCTGCCTGTGAGCCCTTTGGAAAGTTCTCTGATTCTTCCAGGGGAACATGTGACCCAGTTTGAAGTCCGCTGAACTCAGTGAGTGGGCAGAGCTATATCTAGGATCAGACACCTCAGCCTCAATCCAATTCAACCTCAGTGCCTTTCCCCCTTTATATGTTATTTCCCAAAGCTCTATGGACTTTCAAATTATCTACAGAGCAACATCATGACCAGAAATTTTAGTGTCTTGGGCAAAATGATACTTGCTACATTTTGCTCACTTGGAGGAGTCTCTCCCCTGCCCTCTGGCTCCGCTCACCATTTCTGATAGTTACCATGGTGATACCTAGAGGTTGTTCCCATGCCCTCTCTCTAATTCTAGACTCCAGTGCCTCTTCCTTGGGCACTGAGTTCCAATTCTTAGGTTCTTTTCTTCAAAAGGAAAACCAGCAATACATATGTTTTAAAAAGAGATAAAGAAACAAAGATAAGATGGGGTTGGGGTGGAGAGAGATTGATTCTATTCTTCATGCTGGGGTTTGGGTAATAGGAGAAAAACGTGAATGTACTGAATACTTTCTGTTTAAACACTTAATTCTGAAGCAAGAATATGAGAATCTTTTTTTTCCTTTCACCATCAACAGACGAAAAGAAAAACAAGTGTCAGAAGAAAGAAAAATAATTCTGTTAGGTGAGTAGGAACCAATTCAACTGAGAAACATTGAGTTGTTCAGCTGTGATAACCTCTGCCTTGTGAGAAAGACGAATTTAATGGAAATAAGCAAATACATATTTCCCAAAAACTTAAATTAGTTTCTCTCCTTTTCTTCCCTCAATCATCTCTTTCTGCTGGCTTTTGCTTATGTTCTGTCTTTGGGTCATGTCTACACTAAGATATTAACAAGTCCCACTGTGGAGAGTAATGCTGTGCATTTGAATTCTTGTTCACAATCACTGTTAAGATTTGAGTGTTCTCCTTTCCTAGCTGGGCCAGGGTTTGCCACCTTTTCAATATTTCTGAATTGGAACTTCTCAGGTTGGCAGAGGACCTAATAGGCCATTTTAGGGTCAAGGCCAGCTCCAAGGTGGAGCGATTCCCTTTGCTTTGTGTCTAGAGAAGTCTGTTTCACCTTGGACAACTTGGAATGTTATGTGGAGCCAAGCCTTACCCTGCTCCCTTTCTTTACATTTAAGTGTTAGCACAGAGCTGTGTGCTTTACTTGAGTAAGCTTTCTAAATTTGGAAACTTATCTGGATGAAAATTTTAATTTAGATAACTTCTAAAGCAAGTACGAATCTAGGTAATGGGCAAAAACTTTTTGTCATGAAAAAAGGAAAGCACTTTGCCAATTGGAATATCTCTTGCCTATTCTAAAGCACATCTGTTACTCTAATGTGATTTGGCAGTGTAGCTTATTAAATTTGTAAGATAACATGATACCAAAAGAGGCGGGGAATCTCTTTCAGTGTGCTTTTTCCTTTCCAGATAATATAATAATAAAAGGAATTGCTAGTTAGCAATAAGGCATCCTGACTGTATCTGGAGAGAAATAACCAAATGCAATTTGGTTCTTATAAAATTTTGCAGTGATGGCTGTCTATTTTTGGAGGCTGCTAATAGAGCAGAGAGCTGCCTTATTTGGTTTGTGTCTGTAATGCTCTGCTTAATAGATCATTACATGGATTACTTTACTTGTATGCGATTTCAGCATCCTCGACTCTGATTATTGTAGTGTTTTCTTTTCTTTTCTTTTTTTTTTTTAAGGATTTTATTTCATTATTTTTAGAAAGAGGGGAAGGGAGAGAGGCAGAGAGGGAAAGAGACATCAATGTATGGTTGCGTTTCACCTGCCTCCAGCCACAGACCTGACTGGAGACCTGCTTTGCAACCTGGTTATGTGCCCTGGCTGGGGAATCAAACCTGCGACCTTTGGGTTCGCAGGCCGGCGCCTTAACCACTGTGCTACCAGCCAGGGTGTAGTGTTTTCTTATACCACTATAGAAATTAAAACTTTGTAGGAAAAAAAAAAAGAGTGAGAGCTCTTATTTGCATAGCACTTCCCCCCAAAATTCTTTCACATTGGTCATAACTTTGATGTGAGAATTCAGACAGATCTTGACCCAGCAGTGTGACCTTGACCAATATTCTTAAATTTTCAGAATCTTTTTTTCCTTTTCATAGCATTAAAATAATACCTTGTTAGAGTGCTGTGAGGGCTCAATGTTATAATATAGCTGAGTTCTTTAGGTATATGGTTTAGGCTCTAGTCTAACAACCTTAGTTTCCACATCTTTAAAATGAGGAGGATTTTAACAGCCAATTTGTCAGGATTTTGTGGTGGTTACATGAAATTCTCCCAGTAAATGACTTAGCACACATCAGATGAATGCCAGTCAGTGCACAGAATTTCTTTGGTAAAAATCCAGTTGGAGAAAGATATCCCAAAATAAAGCTCTGGAATTTTCCCCTGATTTAAATAGTCTTGGCCATCCAAGTGAGAACCAGCAACCTAAAAACCAAAGCTCATATTTGGGCCCTAATACCTTTGGTTTCCTAAGACTTTTCTACTCCAGCTGAAAGTTATGTCCAATGGCTACAGGGTAGAGGGAGAGTAGAAAGGGAGCATCTACTCCATAAAAGGGGTAACTAGAACAAAGATAAGAGCTGTTAAAGACAAATAAACTGGTAGGTGTGGGTGGAAAAATGTGTATTGCTTTTCAAGCCCAAGAGCCTATAAAGCATAGCATATAAAACACATTTCTAATGGTGTTATGTTTTAAAAATTGGGATATTCATTCATTATTAAATTTGACATAAAGTTAGGTTTTAAAATGATTACAGCAGATTTGAACAATAAACAAAGAGTATTTATATTAATGTTAAAGATTAGGTTTAATGGGAATAAAAGAAAGTTATATTTTTAGGTTAAATTTAAAAAGCCACAGTATAAATTAAAAGTCTTAGCTTCCAAAGATTTTTTTGTTAAGTTGATATAAATTCAATATGAGGTAGCAATGTAAAATTGCTAAAAAAAAACCAAACCCTTTCATGTAATATTGGAATAGACTAATAGAAATACAATATCTACTGATATTTAGAACAATAAGAACACCCACTTTATAGATTAAATATGATACCTGTGCAGAACACATAGCATGGTAACCAACCATGGAAATGTTGACCTCTGCATTTTCTCAAATCACTGCAATTATTACTTTTACCTTTCTTCTTTTCTTTGAAGCATCTCTCAGAATTTTGCCTTTTACTATTTAAGTTTTGCATAATACTTTGAAATATCACCTGTATAGGCTTTGTTAGCTTAGCTATTTAAAAAATAATTTGTAAGACACATTTCTACTCAGCAATTTAGTCATTAAAAAACTGATCTCATAGAATTTACTACAAACAAAGATTTAAACTGAAACATTGCATATCATTGTGATAATCATCATGGAGGTCATAGTGAGAGCTATGTGAAGGCCATCTGTACTCCTGCAACATATTACTATACATTTTAAATTTATGGAATATATTATTTTTTGTTAATTTATTTTTATAAAGATATGTGTGCATATGGTTTACAGTTTTTTCTCTTGATGTAACATTTACATTCAATGAAATGTACAACTCCTGTTACATTCTGATTTTGACTAAATGTATATACCTACCCAATCCAAACTTCTAGAGAGCAAAAAAAGCACTATCACCCTAGAAAGTTCCTTTGTACCTCCTCTCAGTCATCCCTCACCTCACACTTCCTGAAGCAATCACTATTCTGATTTTGTCTATCATCCATTAGTCCACATGTTCTAGAATTTCATATCAATGAAATCACACAGTGTGAAGCCTTTATCTAAGACTGTTCACTATCAGCATCCTGTTTCTGAGATTCGTCCATGTTCTCGTGTGTATCAGTAACTGGTCTTTTTCATAGTGCTCAGGTCTTTTTCAAGCCCTTTGGAGACGGCCTGTGCTATAACTCCTTGCACTGCACCTTCCCCACTCTGCCCCCATGGCACTTGTACAAAACCGTGCACAGTAGAAGGGTTCCCTGACAAGTGGCGACTCCATGGATGAATGAATGTACGAATTATTGAATTAATCCATGAGTCATTTGGACACAATCAGGTTTGCTTTTCTAATCCCGATGGTCTCTTTCATGTTCAACTTACCACTGTCAGTTTACATCCTGGTGTCAGAAGCCTGCCCACTTTACTGCCGGAATGCAGGGATCCGCCCGCCCGTTTGCAATTCTGCAGCCATCTCGCTGAAGGCACAGCAGGGAGGCACCAGCGACACCCGGCACCGCATCCCTGGACGGCTCGGGAAAGGCTGAGACAGCCGACCCCGGGGCTTCATCTCTTGCAGGCAGAGATGTTTTCCCTTTTTCTTTTCACGCTTCCACCTCTCATTCCTCTGACTGATTTATTAGCCCACTGGAAAGGTCAGCAAAGAAACGCAGGTGCCGCATGAAATGTTTTGGGGGCCAGTTAGTCCCATATTGCAGAAGCAGCATGTATTTCCTTGCAGTTAGGAAAGCTCAATTCAACACACAGGGTTAGTCCTGTTGGTACTGACCGACCGAGAAGACTGCACAGTGAGCCCTTTCAGGTCCCCGGTGTGCTCTCTTACCTTTGAGTTTTGTGACCGTGATTCAGGGCAAGGCACTGTGGAGCAGGCCCCTGGGGTGGAGAGGGCATTGAAGGGTTTGAACCCGCCACCATTTCTGCTTGGACAGCAGCAGCTCCCATCATTTCTAACACTGCACGTGTTTTGAATGCAAAGATACTTTTTAATTTTAATCTATTCAGATGACATTCTCGTTACTGCTGCAGTGTAAATTTTATATAGCCCCACGGCACACTTTGCAATTCATTACTTCACAACGTGATGCTGTAAAATGAGGCATATTTTGTGTTACAGTGGGGAAAGTTTTGTTTCAAACATATTACCAAGGATGGGAGATTCATGTATGATGATTCCTACGATAAAGGTAATACATAAAGAAATAAACTGATTATAAGAAACAGAGAGGATATGTATTTGTGGCTTCTGTTGATTTCACTCATTTCCTTTTAAAATGTTAAAGATTTGTAGAAAGCACCATAAACTCCAAGAATGAGACTGTGAGTGCCAGCATTTTTTTCATTTATTTTTTAATGATAATTTTAAAGTCATGTTTTCAAAGACAACCTACTTTTAAGAGTGGAAAATGAAGGTATTTTAGTTAGAAAAAAGGTGGAAGTCATTGTGTAGTTATTTTAAAGAGTTTAAATCAGCTAAGTTGCATTTTAGGTCACTACTTCTACAAAAAGTGTTTTTGCAAACTGATGTTCAGAGTAATGTTTAAAAAGCAACATCAACAGCTATGTGTCATGTTCCACTGGCAGGCTCTTTTTAATTTTACTGTGGGACATTTAGGACACCTACAGGTATACAATTTATTGCCATCGCCAGCTATTCAGATGAAACATGCTCATCAATAATTTCCTCATGGTATATAAATCAGTTCATATCAGTGTCCTTTAAACATTAGAGGTTTACTGCACACACACACCAGACTCTGCAGACTGTGGAATGCAGTTATCAAGGTCCATAGCGGCATGTGGAAGCAGCAAATGCCATGGCTACAGTATGTGTAATTGGTGGAGGACAGTCCAGACTTAAAGCAGATAGAGCTTAGGTTTGAAGTAGCTTTGCAAGTTGGCAAATTACTAACTTCTCCAGGCCTCAGCTCTTGCTCTGAAATAATGAACATCAAGGGGATTTTATAATGACCAAATAATAGGTATCAAATACCTATCATAGGGTAGGTGTCCTATGCAGGTTTATATCCTTCCTCCCTCTTTGAATCAACAAACTGATGCCGGTTTTGCTGACACTAATACATCTACCTGGAGGTAAGTGGAATGGAGACTCATCTGCTGTCTTGGACTAGGACTATTTCCACAGCTCACAGGTGGCAGGAGAACTTTGCTCTTTTGCTCTTCAGATGAATGTCTTTCTTGAGGCCTGCCTCATAAGAATTTTATCCTGAAGTTGAGTCTTCCAAACAAATACCAACAGAGAACTTCCTGCTATGTCAAAGCACTTAAGAATAACGAGACCCATCAGGTCCTATCATCCTGAAGCTAGCTGTCTGACTCCCGGCACTAGAGAAGTAAAACTTTGTTAGTGGTCTTAGGTTACACTGTATGAGCTTTGTGGTAATGTTAACATATTTTACTTTAAACTAAACTACCTCAAATAGTCCCTTAGGGGATTATGGAGATATCAGGGATAACCATTATGGGAGAAATTTTATTAATGAGTTTCATCAATATTCTTCCATATTTGTTTTCCAAATAATTTTTATCTTCTAGGAGTATGTTTTATTGGCAGTCCTCAACCAATTTTATGCTTATAAGGGAATAAATGCACAAGTGTGTAGCAACACTCAAAAGCCTCCTTCTACAGAAATAGTGACACCTTTGCAAACAACACTCATGCAAGAACAATTCTGGTGAGGTGGAAGAAAAATTGAGATCTAAAAAAATTTGTTCATTTAACTTTGTTTTGACACATGGAGTAAATGCCATGTGGGTATTCAGAGCAAAATTCTGTGGTGAGGATTTAAAAAGTAGGATGACTGGACAGAATTTTTAAAAAAAGAGACAGGCACCTAGCAGAGGAGGGCTTAAAGTATAGTCACGAAAACTCAGACAAGAGAAGGGTTCAGGAGCCCTTCTAAAGCAAGGTGTAGCAGTGAATGAGGTGGTGGCTATGCCAGAAGCTATTTAAAAAATTTAAAAAAGATCTACATTCCTAGCTGTAGTTCATCTGCCCTCTCTCCACTCCCTGTTCACCAGGTTCCAGTCCAGAGAGCCAAGAGCTCTGAGCCTTCATTTCCACCCTTACCCTCTCCTGTGGGCCTCCCTTTTTAGCTGCCCAAAGATTGGCAGCAGATGCCCACAGGTTTCTTTCTCTGCAGTGTTTCACCCCCATCATTGCAGCATCCATCAGCCCCTCCCTCTTTCTGGGCAGGCTTCTCTGCAGTCAAAAGCTTCAGCCAGGAGCCTTGGCAAAAGAAAAAATAATGCTGATGGACTTAAGATCTCTGAGGGTGACCTGGAATTCCAAAGGAAGGGAGCTGGCACTGAGGGAATGAATTCATGAATACCTGAGTGTGGTGCAGGCAGACTCTCATAGTGAGTGTCAAACAATGTCCTTTATACAGAGCAGGTTTAAAAATTCATTCTGCCATTGTTCATTCACATAGAAGTAATGGGGAGAAACAAAAATATGGCTTATCTAAGTTCTCTTCCACTTCCTTCAACCTCCCCAGTGAAGCCTTTCCCATGGTTGAATCAGCCATGAATGATGAGACCAAGAACTTGTGGGTTCTAAAATCTCATCAGAATAAGCACCCTACCTTATCTGCCAAGGCCAAGAGAAATTCAGGACAGCCTAATTGCTTAGGCTTGGCACTAGAGAATGATTGAGAGATGATGGACCTTTTGACCGATTTGAACAAGCAAAGTTATAATTTCTGAAAGTTGCATTAAGACAGGAGAGATTATTTAGAAGCGCCCCCCCGCCCAACGTTTTCTGCTGCAGTCTTTCCCTCTACCATGAAGAGGATGGGGCACAGAATCAGCGTTGCAAAGAACCTCAGAGGTTAAGCTTTCGCCGCCGTCCTGCCTGGAGTGTGGTGCAGTACTTCCGGGCTACGGTGGCGCTGGCTGGAAGCACTTCATTCGCAAAGCGAAAAGCGATCGATTTCAGCTTCTGTATTTGAAAACTGTTACCATGTCTCCCCTTAGTTTGCCTCTTAATAAAAATTAAATTGCAGTTAAATGCCAGTCTCATACAAATAAAACAAAAACGAAACGCTTGCTTAGAAAAATGTTGGGTGTGCTATGCAAATGTCTGGGATCCGCCCATGAAACCAGAGGGACTCCCTAACAGAACATGCAATGTACTCTGCAAACCTCAGGAGTATGTGCATTAAAGCCCTGTGCACTGTTGCAGGCATCTGGGTGTTTCTTAAATGAAGTCCATGGATTCCTGATTGTATCTGTTTCCTGTTTATTAGAGTGAATGGGGGAAAGAACCACGCGGCTGTTTTCTGTCCGCCCCAGAATGAGACGTCTCGGATCTGAGTTCTCCCTGGAGCTCCCGGCTGGCAGTAGCCGCTGCTCTCAGTCGGCCACCTGCATGGTTGGTTGAAATCATCAGGTTGGGTGCTACACAGGTGCAAAAAGAGGGAAAGAGGATTTTAATGTGATAGGATTGGGGATGTCAAGCAAGAATTAAGCTTGATGAACATGCAGGATGCGTTTACTGTATGAAGTACCCACCGGAGGAGCTCACCGCCGCCTTTGCAGTGGGCTTTCACCCAGGTTAGTGTCAAACTCCTTTTGGGCGGCTCTCACCACGCTACACGCATTGGAAGCTTCATTCCCTAGGAAGAAATGAGAGAAAATCTAGGGACAGTAAAAGGCTCATATTAACTGCTCTAAAGGTTTATAAATGCTCAAGTCAAGACCAGCAATGCCGCAATTCCGTGGGTGTGTAAGCAGCGCATTCAAGGGGGATGGGGGAAAAAGGAGAAAAGGAGAAGTATTAAAGAAAGTGCCAAAAACAGCTACAAAGACCTAGAAAACTTTCCTCCATATATGTCGTAGATATGCAGCCTTAGCTGAGGCACTGCGTTGTCACCATAAACACCAAGGTGGGCGACGACGGAGGCCCCCGGTGGGGAAGGGGCGAGCTAGGAGAGGTCTCTGAGGTACCGAGATCTGGAAAAGTAAGGTGTCGATAGGAAGTGAGACCTTGTTATTGGGGACACATTAGAATCTAGGTGATAGGAGGTCAAAGGACTAGAATGGGGTGAAGGAAGGGAAAAGAAATGAGTAAGGGGGTGGAGGGTCTTAGAGAAAATATGCACCCTCAGAAAAGCGTAAGGGACGAGAGCCTCCGCACCCTACCCGTCAGTCGCTCGCCCCCGCCTTCCTTTTGCGCAGAATCCACCCTGGCTGCAGCAGCGCTGCCCCCACTCGACCGCGCACGGAGATCGATCGCAAGCTGCGTCAGAATTCTCCCAGAGTATAAATAGGGGTGTCAGGACCGCGCCGAGCCGCACACAGCCATCCATTTATCCTTCCCTCTCCCTCCCTCTCCCATTCTTTCTTTGTAGGTAGGCCCCTGTCTTCGCTGCCAGTCAGAGGGGCACCGACCGCCACCATGAGTTCCTTCAGCTACGAGCCGTACTACTCGACCTCCTACAAGCGGCGCTACGTGGAGACGCCCCGGGTGCACATCTCTAGCGTGCGCAGCGGCTACAGCACCGCGCGCTCAGCTTACTCCAGCTACTCAGCGCCGGTTTCCTCCTCCCTGTCGGTGCGCCGCAGCTACTCGTCCAGCTCCGGCTCCTTGATGCCCAGTCTAGAGAACCTCGACCTGAGCCAGGTAGCCGCCATCAGCAACGATCTCAAGTCAATCCGCACCCAGGAGAAGGCGCAGCTGCAGGACCTCAACGACCGCTTTGCCAGCTTTATCGAGCGCGTGCACGAGCTGGAGCAGCAGAACAAGGTCCTAGAAGCCGAGTTGCTGGTGCTGCGCCAGAAGCACTCGGAGCCGTCGCGCTTCCGGGCGCTGTACGAGCAGGAGATCCGCGACCTGCGCCTGGCGGCAGAAGACGCCACCAACGAGAAGCAGGCGCTGCAGGGTGAGCGAGAGGGGCTGGAGGAGACTCTGCGCAACCTTCAGGCTCGCTACGAGGAAGAGGTGCTGAGCCGAGAGGACGCCGAGGGTCGGTTGATGGAAGCACGCAAAGGTGCGGACGAAGCGGCTCTGGCCCGAGCTGAGCTCGAAAAGCGCATTGACAGCCTGATGGACGAAATCGCCTTTCTGAAGAAGGTGCACGAGGAGGAGATCGCTGAGCTACAGGCGCAGATCCAATACGCACAGATCTCCGTGGAGATGGACGTGTCCTCCAAGCCCGATCTCTCCGCGGCGCTCAAGGACATCCGCGCTCAGTACGAGAAGCTGGCTGCCAAGAACATGCAGAACGCTGAAGAATGGTTCAAGAGCCGTTTCACCGTGCTGACCGAGAGCGCTGCCAAAAACACAGATGCTGTTCGCGCAGCCAAGGACGAAGTGTCCGAGAGCCGCCGCCTGCTCAAGGCCAAGACACTGGAGATCGAAGCGTGCCGGGGCATGAACGAAGCGCTGGAAAAGCAGCTACAGGAGCTGGAGGATAAGCAGAACGCCGACATTAGTGCTATGCAGGTATGGCACCAGGCAAAATATGGAGCGGAGGCGGAGGGTCGGAGGGGCGGTTGAGGGAGCGCCCAGAAGGCGGAGGCCATAAATGAGGTCACTGCATGCAGCTATTGCAGGGTAGTAAGCTATGGTTCCTAGAACTATCTTGGAGGGGTGGTGCACTTGCGGGGAGGTGGTGGGAGCGCCACTGCAGTCTGGGAAGTTGTGTGCTTGGTGCAGTGGAATCTATGTTCTGCATTAAAGCTGCCCAGCTCTGCTGGATGTAAGTTGGGTGGGATATGTGAGGGGGAGGGGGTGGCTGCTGGGCGTTGCCTCTGGCCTGCCTCTCTATTGTCCTGCATTAGCCACAAGTTGCTCTGCATCATGGATTCGACCATCTGATTAATAATTAAATACTGCCAAGAACTCTTATTAGTTCTGAAGGATACCTGTGACCAACACGCTTTCTGATTAGTTTTACCAATCACTCATTTCCCTTAGCAGGTAAATAGGAATACTCAAAACTGTAGTAGCTAATGATTTCACAGTAAGACATTTCTTTTTTAAAGTCTCTCCATCTTCTGGGGTGGAGAAAAAAATCATATAGCTACATAGAAAATACTTTAGGTAAAATATTTTTTTTATCAATCGTTCTTTTTCCTATGAAGAAAATATACTTCTTGTATGTGACCTGGGTAAAGTTAACCAATGAATGAGAAAGTTTAAATGAACCAATTTAGTTCATTGCAGGCATTTTATGATGATCATTAGACTTAATTAAAGAAAACAAAAAAATTATCAAATACTTTTTCCACCATTTAAAAAATATATATTTTTGTCATATCTTAGCTTCATGAAGCTGGATTTTTTTCTTCCCAAGGAAGGAAAGATTAAAAAAGAGAAAAGGCAGCTGATTTGGGAGAGATTTTTCTTAAGGTGTGCACTTTAATTTTAATTAAACTCAGGCCTTTGCAGCTATACTACAGTAAAATGGTAGCAATAGAGGCATATGCTTGGATGTTTTTCTTTTCTTTTTTCTTTCTCTCTTTTTTTCTTTCTTTCATCTTCCAACAGGACACGATCAACAAATTAGAAAATGAATTAAGAACTACAAAGAGTGAAATGGCACGGTATCTGAAAGAATACCAAGACCTTCTCAATGTGAAGATGGCTCTGGACATTGAGATTGCAGCATACAGGTAAGACCCAGGGAGGGATAAGGCCCCCTGCTGCTCAGCTGGGCTGCCCTCTGGGCCTCAGGAAGGAAACCAGGTTTCATTGAGGTGGAAGCAGAAACTTCAAGAACAGTCCTTTGAGACCATGATTTGCTTTTTGGCTTTTTTTCCGAAAAGGTATTTAAACAAGTATATAAGAATTTACCTTTGTAAGAGAGTCCTGTTCTTACACTTTAAATCCAGTGGTACTATTTTAAAAGTTTTTAAAATTTTGTGTTGTTTTTGTTCTGGCCTCTATTACAACATCTCCAAGTCATTAGGTTTTGATAATTCCCACCCCTGTTTATGCTTGCATGTGCCTTTAAGCATGGCATTAGGGGAAGGGGATGGGTGGTGGGTTCAGAGCAAGTCATTCAATACACTTCCTGTGTTCAAGTGTGTCAGTCTCACCCTGCCCCTGCTTCTGCCTCCCTAGGAAACTCTTGGAAGGTGAGGAGACCCGGCTCAGTTTCACCAGTGTGGGAAGCCTAACCAGCGGCTACTCCCAGAGCTCCCAGGTCTTCAGCCGATCAGCTTATGGTGGTTTGCAGACCAGCTCCTACTTGATGTCTGCACGCCCCTTCCCTTCTTACTACACCAGCCATGTCCAGGAGGAGCAGATTGAGGTGGAGGAGACCATTGAGGCCTCAAAGGCAGAGGAAGCCAAGGATGAACCCCTATCTGAGGGGGAAGCTGAAGAGGATGAGAAGGAGAAGGAAGAGGCTGAGGAAGAGGAGGGAGCAGAAGAGGACGAAGGTATGCTAACAAATCAAATGCCTAAAACTTCAAGTGCAGAGTGGGCATGAGTACTTGTTAGGAGATGGATAAGGTAGATGAAGCTTTGCTTATGCCAAGGAAGTTCCGTTCATGTATGAATTTAGAATGTTAAATGATACATTTATCCTTTCAGTAAGCACCCAAAGCCTCAACCTGGTGGTCCTCCCAGAGGTGTACATCTGTGCTGCGTGGTAGTTTTTTGAAAATAGAAAAATAGCATTTGAGAATATCCTCCTCCTGCTCTCATCATTCCTACTAACCATTTAAAAATATTTGACCACTGCAATTTGGTGTCTTAAAGAACAAAAACAAATACCAAGCAGATAATAAAAGAAATGGTGAGGTCCTAGTGAGGAGTATAGATCTTCCAGTTCCTAGAAGTAATCTCATTTTATTTAAGTGTGTGTTCAGGGTCAAAGCATCCCTGACAGGCATTGTCAGCTACATTCATTTAGGAAGTCAGCTACATTCATTTTAGGAAACAGCCGAGAGGTTTGGGGGAAGTATTCTGACATTTTTGATTTCCCCCCAAAATACCTGAGCTGAACTTACCCTGATTTGGAGTTTTTATGTCTTTTATTTTTTATATTAAAGCTGCCAAAGATGAATCTGAGGACACAAAGGAGGAAGAAGGAGGTGAAGGTGAAGAAGGAGAAGACACCAAAGAAGCTGATGAGGAGGAGAAAAAAGATGAAGGTGCAGGGGAGGAGCAAGCAACCAAGAAGAAAGATTGAGCTCCCTTTTCCTTAATTATTTCAGGATAATCCTCCCCACACCAGGTCAACCCCATCACCAACCAAGCAGTTGAGTTCCAGATACAATATGAGTTAAAAAGTCATTATATGTAAAATTCTGAGATGACTTGGGTTGGGCATTCAATGTTGTGCTATGACTTTTCTCCTTATGCAGAGTACCTGTTTGCTTGCAGAGTGGCTTCCTGGCTTGCTGCCAGCTGTGCATGGACCACGCTTATGAGTTCAGGATCTATGGCAATGTGAATAAAATTCAGATGTTTACAATAAAAAACATGAATAAATGAATTCACTAATGTTAATGTTAAACTTCATGGAAAAAATAGTCCTTTGAACCTTTGATGGTTAGAAGTTGAAGCCCTCACAAATTATGTGCAATAAATAGTAAATAAAGTTACACTGGATGACATTATTTTGCTGTGGTTGTTGACTTAATTAAATGATCTGAGAGAAAGCATCAATATAAACTGTATACAAGTAGACTATTGGCCTCCAATTTTTAAGTAAAAATTTTAACAGTTACAATATATTTTTTGACCCTTCATTGGTAATTTTGAGGGATACAGCTAGGTTGTGACCATTCATGAAATCTTACTGATAATAAACCTAAGTCAATGGGAGTCTCTGAGGTTTTCTTTTCCTTTACAAATAACCAACTACTTTGCTCCCATGTAATGTACTATATAACGTTGGGAATGACTTTCTTGATGGCAATTCTGAAATTATGTGAAAAATATACTCTTATTGGTAAATGGGTAATTTAAACACTACTATATAATAAAAATGCAATTTGGATAGGATATGAGTCCCACTCATCTATCACTATAACCACATTAAAATATACAGTCTAAATATCATGGGCAGAAGTTGAAAACCAAGCAAATGATATAATCAGAAGGATTTTTTTAATCAACATATAATTTTGGATGGAGAGAATAAGAATATCAAAAGTTACTTGTCATTGCAAACATGTTGCCTGAAATCCTGAGCTCATGATTCAAGTGTTGTTAGCTTAATTTTGTTGCCTCAAGTGAGTAACATTTAATGTCACTAGTTTTAAACTTTATACAAATTACAGATACAGATAATAAAATTGTTATGGGTCCCTAAAGAGGGAGGGGGATTCTGTATGCCTTTACTCTGCATGTCTATTGGGAAATATTAGGATTTTGGCAATGGCTGTAACTGGTTGGAATTCGCATTAGATAACCACCCCATTTGTCCTCTTTGTCTACTGTAAAGTTATGAAAGCTCTTGCACTTGCACTTGATGTGGAATGTTGATGAACTTATTGATTACCTGCTATTCTGCTTCTGTTCTTAAACAATTGTTTTGTCAGCTAATTTTGTTCAATATTTGTTCTTTAGACAACTTTTAAGTCATGAATTTAACCTGAAAGCAAAGTGGTCTCCACTTAAAGTTATTTGATCCTTTCCCATTACCTATTTCTAGTTAAGTATATGTTACCACATAAATAGATAAAATACTGCTTTATCTACCATGATGCTATGGGTTTGAACTTATGAAGATTCTCTGTACATTGGCTTCTGTAAAGACTATGGGTCACATCAGAATCCAAGCTTCACATTTATGTTCCTTAACCATGGGATGCTGCCCATGGTAAATCTCAGAGAGATGCAAATTATATGTAAAAGAGCAGCTTTAGCCAAATGGAAACAGCTGTTTCATTTGACAATGACTTGAAGTAAGAACACTGTACCATACATACTCATCCTGTGTGCCATAATAAAATACCGAAAAACCTAAATTAAATGGATTTGAAGTCTTTAAATTATTTTTCTAAATTTGGTACCTTGGTCAGTACCCCTTTCTCTTCTATTCCCTCCTGAACTCCACTTTCCCTCAGTGCCCAGATGATGATGCCAGTCCCCAGTCATCCAATTCTGCAAACCAGACTCTGCACATGACAACACACACACACTCCATGTTTTCTCCTCCAGCTCCTCTCATCTGATTTCTCACAGCCCTATTGAATTCACTGCCTACATACTCTGAGGCCATCTATATTGCCCTGTGGACACTGGCACCACCCTGTGGGACCCCTCTGCTTGGCCTGCTTTAATCAGCACACTTCAGTTTGAAAATCTTGAAAACAAATATTTGATGATGATACCCCCTCCACTATTTTCCCATTTATTTTAATATGGAGACTATAATCTTAAGAGGCTATTCAAGGCCTGTACAACCCTGACCCTGAATCACTTCTCTGAGCTTCGCCTATATGAATCCACTGCCCTCACTTTCAGAGCTTCTGCAACCTGGCCTCTGTTTCCCCACCTGCCTCAGGGTGTTTGCTGATTTATCCATCTGGAGCACTCACTTTTTCATTCCCTTCTCTACCTTGCCCATATTTAGTCTTTGCTGTCATTCCTATGGGGAAGCCTTCCCTGACTGGGCCAAATTCCTCTATTAAATATGTCCGTAGGCTAAGGTAGACATGGTAGACTTTTACACACTTACAATCAGCATCTATTTTTATGATTACTCAATAAGTGTCTGCATTCCCTGCTCCAGTGTGGTCTTTAGAAGTATGACAATCTCACCTTTTTCTCACTATTTAACCCCTAGGATTTAGCCCAGTTTCCTACTGTTACCAGAGAAACCCTGGCTCCTCTTATCAATGCAGTAAAGAATTACAGATCAGCGAGCTTCTCAGTATGCATGCAAAGTTTATTAGTGAATGGGAAAGCAAAAGCAAGGGCCAAAGGCTGGTGTGGCAAGATTCCCCTCAGGGTGGCCAAAGGCTGGGAAGCCAGCTCCCCACAAAGTGGCAAAAGAGCCAAGAGAGCCAAGAGATTGAGTCTTTTGTTCTGAGGACATATAGAGCTGGTGGTATGGGGCTGAAGAAATTACATTGTGAGTGGCGGATGAAGGTGGCACCAGCTTTTGCTGGGGGACATGACTACCTAAAACTTAGATATGTGTAGAGGTCTTTTAGCCTGAATTCTTATCTTGCTCCAGACTTATTTGTTAATTTCACATGCATGATGGGAGGCAGGCAGCTAATTGTGTTTATGGCTTTTTCTTTGGGTACTGTAGACACTCTCCCATCTTTCTGGGATGAAACCACAGTCTCAAGGTTTTCCATTTCTCAGATAGTGGAGATAATACACACAATCTTTCAAGGGTTCCTCCACATCCTGCACTATCACAGTTTGCTTGTGTTGTTCATAATGCCTGGCAGCTTTATCAGGCCAGGCTCAGGATTACTGGGTGAGGAGGTGAGATGTGTCATCCTCTGCTTCTAGCCTCCTCTATTAAGTTCTTTGTTAGATTGTAATGGTGAGGTCCTGTCTTTGTTTCTCTTCTGCTATTCATTCCACTGTAACACTACCATAGAAGAGCACAGTAAATATTGACTGGGTTAAAATTTTTTGACAGATTAAAATGCCTTTGGGATGACTAGAAAGCCAAGAGTTGTCAATAATCGGCCCCTGTCCAGTCAGCACCTCGTGGAAAGAGCACAGAACAAAGAATCAAATGCTTATTCTGGGTTCTAGCATTATTTGTTATTGAGTGCTGGCCACTCCCACTCGGACCTCACTGTCTTAGCTACACAAAGGGTTCAGCAGCTGATGTCTGAGATCCTTTCATATTATGATTCAAAATTTCCTCAAAATATTTTATTAGCTCAGGCTAAATGGCTGAATGGGAAGCATTCATAGAACTAATGTGTTCAGACTAAAATTCATTACTTAAAGGGAATGATTAAATAGTGTCATTTCATCCTTATCATTAAGTTGATAAGAATTAATTTGATTCCTTTTCTTTTTCATATGAAAGTTCTTGTGCTCAGAATAATTGCTGTGTACCAGCTACTTACCTAAGTGCATTAGGTGTATTAACTCATCAGTTCCTCTCTCACAATGATGTTATTAGTCCAGCATGATTATCATCCTCATTTTATACATGAGGGTTTGAGGTTAAGTAACTTGACTAAGGTCACATGGGTAGTTGGTGGCAGGGCTGACATTCAAACCTCACAGTTCAGCTCTAAAGTCCATATCCAGAACTGCTTTACCCCTCTGTTTCCTCTGCAGCCCACCTTGAGAGGCATCCTCATGCAGACAGAGCTGATTTCACAGGCATGTGTTGTGACAGTGGCTTGGGACTTCTCACACAATTATTAGAATTTTTACAATGCAGACCTTGTGCCATTCAAGGAGTATATATATATTTATATTCACAATGTTTCCTTGCAGTTACTTAGGATACTCCAACTTTCCTTTAATCCCTTTGATTATTTTTGTCCATATTGTAATCCCTCTGCTTAATTTTAAGCTGTTGGAAGACAGGAATGAGGCTTTATAAACAGAGGTAATTTAAAGTTTATCTTCAAGGATCATCAATTTTCAGGATATTATTTCCCATGGTGTTATATTCCTATCTGGTTACAATTTTCTAGCTTTGTTTACATTTAACTGTTTCTCTCTCTCTCCACCCCCCTCTCTCTTTCTCCCTCTATCTCTTTCTCCTAACCAAGGGAGAGAAAGGGAGATAAAGAAACATTGATTTGTTGTTCCACTTATTTATGCATCCATTGGTTGCTTCTTGTATGTGCCCTGACCAGAGATTGAACCTGGAACCTTGATTGGGATGATGCTTTAACTAACTGAGCTGTCTAGCCAGAGTCCTCAATTGTTTATTCTTCTCTGGTTATTCTCTTTTTCCTCCTTCTGCTCTTCCTGAGTTATTTTACTTCCATTTCCTCCTCTTGTTGTAAATTGTTTTAAAGAATTTTAAATAAAAAGGAGTAAAAGTTGACCAAGTGAATAGATAAGTAAATAAATAAATGTCTTTTTTTTTCCTTCCACAACACTCAGCAAAGTGCCTTGTGTTTAAAACATCTTCATAAATGTTCCTAGAATGGTGAGGTTTAATATTTGTGAGAACCCTCCATAAACATGGGCAGGATGGAGAAGTTCTTGTCTCTTGGGGACAGAGTGTGGTATGTCAGAATCAGCCCATCAGTATAGGCAGACCTCATTTTTATGCTTTACCCATCTCTCATTTTTCACAGGTAAGACCCTCCACCAGCAAAAAGATTAAAACTCCTTTAGAGCTCTGATATGGTTAGCATTTTTAGTAATGAAGTAATTTTAATTAAAGTCTGCACATTTTTTAAAGGAATAATGCTATTGTACACTTAGTAGACTACAATATAGTGTAAACATAACTTTTATAGGTTCTGAGAAACCAAAAAATGTGTGTGGCTCACTTTAATGTGATACTCACTTATTAAGCTGGTTTGGAACCCAACCCATGATGTCTCCGAGGTCTGCCTGTATTTGAAAGGGGACTTTCAGTGGAGAATTCAAGACATTTTCCTTTTGAGAAATTTTCCAGCAGAATGAAATGCAGTGAATTACACAAGTTAGGCAGCAGGGGCCATTTTCATTTTAAGGCCCTCTAGGAAATTCCTACTCAGTCTTATACGGGAGTTAAAATGTCAAAAGACAAAATTTCATGAAAAGACATTTTAAAAAAAATAAAAGATAAAGAGCATGAAAAGAAAGACATTTTCATAGCCCCAGAAATGAACTATCAGTAATTTTTAAATTCTACTTCCTCATAGGTATGATTTATATATAGAGGGCTTTTTTTTTTTTTTTTTTTTTTGATAAAGCAACAATATTTTTAAAGTTAAAAAGGAAGCCCTGGCTGGTGGCACAGTGGATAAGGCCCTGGCCTGTGAACCCAAAAGTCGCTGGTTCAATTCCCCAGCCAGGGCACAATATGAGGTTGCAAGCCAGGCCTCCAGCCAGGTCCGTAGATGGAAGCAGGTGAAAGGCAACCATACATTGGTGTTTCTCTCCCTCTCTTCCTCTGTCCCTTCCCTCTCTCTAAAAAAATCTAAAAGAAAAAAAATTATATATATATATATATTATTATTAAAGTTAAAAAGGAAAAAATTACATTTCTTTCTTTTGACTACTATTATTTCATGCATATATTTTTATTTAATCCTTGATTCTATTTATGTATATTTTGACATAGCTCACCCATTCATTCCACACTCATTAATCATGCCAGACACTGTGTGTGCATGCATATGTGTGTAAATAGGCAATCAACAAATAAATAAGTCAATAGGTAGATGGCATTGGCATTGGATCCAAGTCACACTTGCAATAACCTGGAGAATGTTCCAGGTAGAGGGATCAGCAAGTGGAAAAGCTTGGCTTGTTCTGCCACTCCCTTTCCTTCCTCTATCCTGCCAAATGCCAAATATTCACTAGTGAATATTAAGAATAATTATTAGACAGAGTAGGAGATAGGGCTGAGCAAGGTAGGCAAAAGCCAGATTATGCAGGGGCTTGTAGATTTTATTCCTTGTGCAATTAAAAAACTGTTCAAGGGGTTAAGAAGGAGAAGGCAGTATGATTTGATTTTGTTTATAAGGACCACTCTGGCTCTTGTCTAGAGAATAGGCTTTAGAGAAGCAAGAATGAAAGTAGAGAGACTATCTAAAAGGCTGTTTTAGTCCTGATAAGAGATGATGGTGATTTAGAAAAGGACAGTAACAAGAATAGCCACAGCAATCTTGAAAAGAAGAACAAGGTAAGAGGAATCACAATATGGGACATCAAACTATACTACAAGGCTACTATCAACAAAACTGCCTGATAATGTCATAAAAATAGACATATAGATCAATGGAATAAAATAGAGATCCCAGAAATAAACCCAGGACTATATGGTCAATTAATATTTGACAAAAGGGGAAGGAACATAAAATGGAGTACAAACAGTCTCTTCAACAAGCGGTGTTGGGAGAAGTGGACAGCAACATGCAAAAAAAAAATTAAACTAGACCACCAAATTACACCATACACCAAAATAAACTCAAGATGGATAAAGGACTTAAACATAAGCAGTGCCACCATAAAGGTCCTGGAGAAAAATAGAGGCAGTACAATTTTAGATATCCTACGCAGAAATATGTTTACTGATACTTCACCAAGGGCAAAGGAAAGCAAAGAACAAATCAACAAATGGGACTATATCAAACTGAAAAGTTTTTGTTCAGCTAAAGAAAACACCAGCAAAATTCAAAGGGGACCAACTGTATGGGAAAACATATTTGCCAATGATACCTCAGATAAGGTTTTGATCTCCAAAGTATATAAAGAACTAATGCAACTCAATATCAGGGAGACAGACAGCCCAATTAAAAAGTGGACAAAAGAACAAAACAGACAATTCACTGAGAAAGACACACAAAGGGCCCAAAGGCATATGAAAGAATGCTCAACATCACTAGCCATCAGAGAGATGCAAATGAAAACCACAATAAGATACCACCTCACCTTGTCAGAATGGCAATCATCAACAAATCAACAAACACCAAGTGTTGGCGAGGATGTGAGGCAAAGGGAACCCTGGTGCACAGTTGGTGGGATTGCAGGCTGGTGCAGCCACTATGGAAAACAGAATGGAAATATTAAAGGTTTTTTAATGTTTCCTTAAAAACTAAAAATGGAGCTACCTTTTGATCCAGCAATTCCACTACTAGGACTATACACGAAGAATCCTGAAACACCAATTCATAAGAACCTACGTACCCCTATGTTCATAACAGCATTATTTACAATGGCCAAATGCTGGAAACAGCCTAAGTACCCATCAGTGGATGATTGGATCAAAAAACTTTGGTACATTTACACAATGGAATACTACACAGCAGAAAGAAAGAAGGAACACCTACCTTTTGCAACAACATGGATGGAACTAGAAAGTATTATATTTAGCGAAATAGAAATAAGCCAATCAGTGAAAGACAAATACCATATGATCTCACCCATTACAGGACAATAATGAACAAAACAAACAACAAACAAAACAGAACAAGATATATGAATATAGTGAAAAGGCCTTCAAGGGCAGTGGGAAAGGGGGCAGGGAGGGGGAGGAAGAGGCAAAGAAGGGGAGCAGTTTAGTTAAGAACCTTGTATGGAAGGACCATGGACATGGATAACAAGTGGGATTGACCTTGTGGGGGAGTGGGTGGATAGGGAAGGGGACAGAGGGGAGTAAAAAGGGGATGGATGTAATACAACAACAATAAAATTAAATTAAAAAAAAGAAAAGGGCAGTAACAGGATAGGTGGCATAATGCATGATTTAGGAGATTTTTGAGGTAATTTTTTTACTAACAGAATAAATGCATAAAGCAGGGAAGTTGTAAATAGTATCTTAATTTTAATAACTACATAATATTTCAACAAATTACTGTGTAGCTTGTATTGGTCTTCTATTGTTATATAACAAATCACCCCAAAGTTAGTGACTTAAAACAACCCAATCACTCATTATTTCTTAGTTTTTCACATGAGAAATCTGGGAGGGTTCCATTGGGATGTTCTGGCTCTGGGTCTTTCATGAGGCTGTTGTCAGATGGTGGCTGAGCTTACTGTTACAGGAAGGCTGGACTAGACCTGCAGAATCTATTTCAAGGTGGCTCACCTACTTGGCCGGTGATTGCTTCTCCATGTAGGCCTTTCCACTGGGCTGCTTGAGGATCCTTACAACATGGAGGCTGGCCTCCACCAAATCAAGGCCTTGGAACACCAAGACAGAAGTTGCAATGTCATTTATGAACTAGTCTTAAAAGTCACACGTCATCATTACCACTGTATGTTCTTGGTCACAGAGACCAGCCAGTCTGATGCAGTGTGAGAGGAAACTACAAAAGGACATAAATAACAAATGGTAAAGATCACTGTTGGCTACCGTAAGATAGTGGACACCATGTGATTCTTTCTCTTTTTTAATTGAACAACAATCATCTATTCAAGATATTCTGAAACAATTCAGCCTTCAAATATGTTTTTTGTTGTTGTTCTCATCGGTGTACTTATTCTTACTTGCTCAAGTGTCCCAATTTAAATTTTAAAATGTTCATGAAAATTATAAGCAGTTTGATAATGAATCTTTTTTCTATCTCTCTCTTTTTAAAAATCCTCACCCAAGCCCTGGCTGGTGGCTTAGTGGATTGGTGCAAGCCTGTGAACCCAAAGGTTGCAGGTTCTATTCCCAGTCAGGGAACATAACCAGGTTGCAAGCCAGGTCTCCAGCCAGGTCTATAGCTGGAGGCAGGTGAATGGCAACCATTGATGCTCCTCTCCCTTTCTTCCTCCCTGCCCTTATTTTTAAAAATAATGAATTAGAAATATTTTAAGAAATCCTCACCCAAGGATATGTTTTTTGATTTTAGAGAGAGAAACATCAATTGGTTGCTTCCCACACATGTCTAGGACCTGGAATCAAACCAGCAAACTTTTGGTTCATGGGATGGCACTGTAATCAACTGACCACCCAACCTGGGCAGTAATGCATACCTTTATCAATGGATATCTTCATGTTTATTCTTCTGTGGGAGTAATGTCTTTAGAAATGCCCCTAATGGAATTACATGTTCAAAGGGTATAATGTACATTTTAACAGCAACTTACATAACTCTTCTCTTTTTTTAAAAATAAAGCTTGAAAGCTATATTTCAAAGACTTAGTTTTTCTGCATTAATTCATTTGATATTAATTATGTATTATGTTAGGCAATTGGGATAAATATCATGGCAGCTAATATGTGACTAACAGTAAGTTGTGACAGGAAAACAAGAGTGTTCATTGTTTTGTGAGGTGGTCAGTCCCAATCAAAGTTGACACCTTAGATTTTTAAAAAAATACCTTAAGTTCTGATATAGTACACACTATTTTAAGTAACTTGCTTAATTATCATAAGGAAAAATTATGTTGATTATAAATAGTCTTAAATATCAAGTGGCTTTATGAAAAAACTCAGAGGCTGTGGATTAGGATGGAGTTTCTTATAGCTATTAAAAGCATTTTAAATGTATAGTGATGACCATTAATCCATTTGATTTTAGCTGAATATTATTCTTTCAGTCTATAACCACCCCATATCTTCATAATTTCACATGGAGTATAGGCCATTTCCTGATGTGACTATTAAAATAAAATGCAACTAGCAGGATACTTTGTGCAGCAAAACTAATGTTCCTGTATCCTACACATCTAGCCTACTGTGTGTGTTTTACCTACTCATCTCTGGTTTGAGAGGAAGGAAGGACCTGCTCATTCTGACTTGTTGGTTGTTTAATCATTTATTTACAGGAGAACCATACCATTTTTACTACACACACACACACACACACACACACACGAGAGAGAGAATCATTGGCTTCTTCTTATTCTCCTCCACCTAGACACACACACACACACACACACACACACACAAGAAAATGTGTGACAGAAAATTTCAGCTGTAAGCCACACTTTACAGTTTAAGACAGAAATATTGGTGTCAGACATGTGAAATCAGAAGGTGATTCTGAGGTGAGAATAAATGCACCACCTTTCCTCAATACTTAATGGGAGAAGACAGTGTCATCACAAGTGACCCAAGAGTTCGAACCAAATCTCTGAAGGGATGCTTTGGGGACTAAGTAGAGCACCTGACAAAGTCAGTTTGTTTTATTTGCCCTTTGTTCTGGTTTCTGGCCTTGCCCTAGTTTTTGCCAGTCCCACCTGAACTATGCAAGTGAGAAAACAAGCTTTGCATGCACCTGTCGCCCCAACTCAGCCCCAGTCTCCAGACACTAGGAAATGGAAGCTTATTTCAGCTTCTACAGTATAGGGGAAATTTTCCTGAGAAGACCCACCATCCTTAAACAAATAGCCCTTCCTCACAGAAAGTAATCAACTTGGGGCATATTTGAGGGGGTGTTGAGGCACTCTAATCTCAGCTTGTCATTCTGAGAGGGGGTGAGGCATCTTGTTGATCAAACCACAGAAACCATTGAACTTTCCCCCTGCCCACTCATAAAACACTTTGCTCAAACTCAGGGATAATTCAAGCAAAATGAGCAGAAAAGTGCTGCCTTTCACCCATTAGCACAACACATTTCCTGAAGAGATGAAGGTCTGTTTCTAGATTAAGGCATCCTTTTTGCCTTAGGGACCAAACCCCTGGATGTGCATTTCCCCCTTGCGAACTCAAGACTGTCAATGCACCCCCCCCACCGCTTCTTTTTTAAAAAAGATTTTATTCATTATTTTCAGAGAGAGTGGAAGGAAGAGAGGCAGAGAGGAAGAGAAACATCAGTGTATGGTTGCCTTTAACCTGCCTCCAGCCACGGATCTGGCTGGAGACCTGGCTTGCAACCTGGCAAGCCCTGGCTGGGAATCGAAGTGGGAACACTTGGATTGGGAAGCAAGGGCCTTATCCACTGTGCCACCATCCAGGGTGCCTCCCTTTTTATGGAGCGTTTTTAGAAAGGACTGAGTGCATTACAATGGTGTATCATTCTATTTTTTTCTTATAATTAAACAACAAACCTGCCACACCTATGAGAGCCTAATAAGCTGGGATGAAAGTCTTTGGAAAATAAAAAAAATGTTCCGGAAAGAGCTGCTGTCACAATTTCCTTCCTACTGCAGCCACTCCACTGTAAGCTGCCCCTTCGGTTTCTGCACATTCAGTTCTGCCTTGTCACCGCCCGTCAGAGCTGTTTTCTTTTTCTTTCCCATCCACAAGGAAAGACAGAAAGCGTGGAGGTAGGCTGGTGGGTAGCTGCGCAGTAAGCTGGCAGAGCCCGAGGATGCTTTCTGAGTGAAGAAAACCCTCCTTGTGAAAAGTCCCCGTACCGGCACCCCGCCCCCGCCCCCGCCTCCAGCGATCTCTGCAAAGTGCAGAATGCCTTAGCTGCAAAATTTTAGGCTACTAAGAGCCACCTCTCCCCATCCCCCCAAAAAATCACGTTCCAAGACTTAAAATACTTGAGAGCAGGTGGAGTGACACAAATTTTCACCCGATACTCCACTCATTAGGGGAGCGAGCTCAGAAGGAAAAGAGGGAGGTGCCCAGAATCTTCCTTCTGCAGGGTCTTCTTCCAGGTCGCTGCGCCCTTGCGGTCCCCGGGCTGGCGCAACCCAGCGCACCCTCCAGAAATGCAGTTCGAGGTCCAGGATTCTTGTCCTGATGGCTGCCATATGGGGGGCGCGAGGTGTGTGTGTGTGTGGGGGGGCGGTCCTCCCCGGGAAGCTTCAGTTGCCAGTGCTTTTATGCAAGCCGGGAGGCGTCTCAGCCAGGGAGGCGGTGGCTGCTGGAACACAGGCTAGAGCTGGGAAGGGCGTCCGCGCGGTCAGCCTAAGTATCGCCCTTCTCTACTGAGACCTGGCCTGGACCGCAAAAGCCGGGCTCTGAGGCTGTGGCGATGCTCTCTGTCTTGGGTGTGGCGGCTGGAGAGAGGGGTTAGGGAAAGGGCAGCATAACGCCAGGTCGCCCTATACGGGCGGCATGCTGACTCCTTAGCCCAGCGAGCATGGATCAGCTGCGTTTGTCAGGAGTGTGCAATTTTATGTTGGTTGGTCTGGGAAACTAGTGAGGGGAAGTCATGCAGACAATGGCCAACCCAATTCAGGGGCCCTGAGGTGGGGCATACTTGGTAGGTTGCAATAAGAATAAAAAGCCCTGGCTGGTGGTTCACTGGTTAGGCTCTGGCCTGCCAACCCAAAGGTCACTGGTTGGATTCCCCAGTCAGGGCACATAAGGAGGTTGCAAGCCAGGTTTCCAGCCAGGTCCATAGCTGGAGGCAGATGATGTTTCTCTCCCTCTCTGCCTCCCTCCTTCCCCTCTATCTAAAACTAATAAATAAATCTTAAAATAAAATGAATAAAGAGTCTGGTATGGTCAGAACAAAGAGGAGCAGGAGAGGTGGGCTGGGGGCAGGATGAGTGGAGGTGAAAGGTGGTGGGTAGGTGAAGACCAGGCCTTTGAAACCTGGTAAGGACTTTGGGTTTTACACAGTGGTTGGTGGGATCCCATCAGGGCAGTGACCAAAGATGGGATTCTTTGCAATCCCATCTTGGGTTGCAAAGAATCACTGGCTGCTTGCGTTGAAGCAAATTGAAGGGGGGAAGTGTGGAGATTAACATAAGGTAGGTGGGTAGTGATGGTGATTTATTCTTGAGTATTATATTGGGGGAGGTGGGTGGGGTAGCATTCTGCATATATTTTAAAGGTAGAGCTGATGGAATTTGCTGAAAGACTGGATGTGGGAGAATGAGTGGAATCAAGGATGACTCCAAAATTCTTAATCTGAGAAATGTGGAGAATGGAGTTTTCATTTAATAAAATGGGAGAAGATTAAAGCTGCAACAGGTTTTGGAGCCAGGGCAACATCAAGGGTAGGTCTTGTTATTACATGCCTGAGGTGCAATCAGGTCTGTGTGTGTGAAGTTTTATGCTTGAGATACAAATCTTGCTAGTGTCTTGAAGTTCTCCCTTTCAGTACTCCAAGCTCTCATAAGGTTTCCATGACTTCAAAACCAAAGATGATAAAATTCCAAAATGAGAAGATAGCCAAGAAATCATTGAGAGGCAGAAGTAAAGCTCTCTCTAACATGTAGGGAGAACTATTTTCAGTTTTTCTTCTGGAGGAGGGCAAAAATGCTCTTTCTTTAAGACAAATGAGCATTCCAAAAGGTTAGGGCTACTTGACCATTCTGGCACCATGAAACCTCTTTTATATGAGAAGTAATTTTCTCTTCAGTTCAAGATGTTGGATAATCCAATTTTCAGCAGACATCTTCAAATCAGTTTCACTTAGGCTATTTGGAGTGAAGTGTGATAATGAAGACAGTGAACCATTAGAGAATGAACTACTGAATAACTTACTTACTTTGGGAGTAGATGTTGACGTGGCAAAGAAATGACAGCTGGGAATTTTTAATAGAACGGATTCTAAGGATCAGGACCTGGAGATGTTCCTTCTCTCCAAATTAACTAGTGAAAAAGTGATTGCTAGCATCATATCAAGATATCCATGAGCCATAACATGCAGAACTGAAAATCTTTCAAAATGGTGGGATCTGTGGAGAACGGTTATGACTTTTACTGGCTTTGAAAGAGGAAGGGGCTATGAGCCAGGGAACACAGGTAACCTATATAAAATGTAAAGGGCAAGGAAATTCTCTCCTAGTGCCCCCAGAAGGAAATGCAGCCCTGCCAGTCTCTTGAATTAAGCTCATTGAGACCTGCATCAGACTCTTGATCTACAGAACCATAAGATAATAGATTTGTGTTGTGTGTGTGTGTTTTTTAAAGAAATAATTTATTTTACATACAAGAAAACTGACGTTCAAAGGTGTAAAGAAGCTTGCCAAACATGATGCAATTGCTTATAGCAGAGCTGGAATCGAATTCTAAGATTCCAGATATTTTACCTACACTATATAACACTGGCACCTCAGAACTAGTATTTCTATTATATTTGAATGGCTCAGATTTTAGTAGACTGTGAAGATAGTGAATAATAATCTTGTTTAGTTACAGCAACAGTGGCCCAACATGGACAGATTGATATCATTTACCATGGGTCTTTTTCTCCCTTTTTCTTTTCCTTCCTCTTTTTCTGGGATTTTAAAGTTTTATTACTGAAGATTTAATAACCAACACATGAAATAGTTCTATATGGGTTTCCCCCATTGCTTTAGAAGTAAATGTATACATCAGGCAAGTTCCAAGCATTATGAATCTCATGGGTCTTCTTTTGCTTTTCAAATCAGCAATAAATTAATTGTTTATTTAAAAAATGTACAGTTTGAGAAACCACTCAACATTTTCCTTCTCTTACTTGCCTTTGAAACAAACAAGTTGAATTCAACTGCCTAGTTTTCAATTCTATGAACTAGTTGAGTTCATCATACTTTATACCCCAAGAACTTACACTGTGCTCTTTTCCCTAGAAGAGAGGAAGCTGGCATTCCTGCATGAAAAGCAATCTAATGACTGCCATCGACTGCTGCCATCTTGGTAGGATGAGCTGTCACTCCAGCCACATGGAGCTTGGAGTTCTGTCTGTTGTAATAGTCCTTTTCTCCCAATATGTGCATGTAAAACATGGATCTGAAGCTGAGGCCAAAGGACCATGAAACAAAGCCAGCCTTTTCCGTTTAGAGAAACTATTTTCACCTAATGCGCTGCAAGCATTTAAAATTTTTTATTTATTATTTTTAGAGAAAGGGGAAGGGAGAGAGACAGAGAGGGAAAGAGACATCAATGTATGGTTGCCTTTCACCTGTCTCCAGCTATGGACCTGGCTGGAGATCTGGCTTGCAACCTGGTTATGTGACCCGGGGAATAGAACCAGCAACCCTTGGGTTTGCAAGCCAGTGCCTTTGCAAGCCTTTTTAAAACTTGCAATACTTGATTATTAGTTAGAGGCACTGAACTCTTTTTCCTTAGGTGGCCAAATAAGAAATGACAACAGCCAACATAATAATAGATATTTGGTGTAAATGCCCTGTCACTAGCCATAAATGTATGGGTTTTATAATAGAGTTGCATCTTATTGGTCACATCGCATAATAAGGTTGCTTCTAATCGATTACTTCTTGGTACCATAAATGCTTATATAAAAGTATAGGTGCTTGATTTAAAAAAAAAAGTCATTTTGGAGCAGAAAGGGTAGGTAATTACTATTACTATTATTGTTTTGTAAATCAATGAAAATTATACCTATTTTTTTGTCAGATATATATTTTGGTGGGGTGCAGAATTTTAAGAACAAGTTTTTGTGTGCCTTGAGATGAAAAATGTTAAAAATTTCTATTCTAGAGCGGTCAAATTATTGATCATGATTCTTGAGGAATAAAAGCAAATCTTTCCATCCAGGAAGCATCAGACAGAATAAGAAGATTTATTTAAAAGACTGGAAAATCGAATGGAGATTGCAAGCAACCCAAGCACATTGTCATCCTCATGGCCACATTGCACTGTTAAAGCCAACACACTCACTTGTTATCTGTGTAATTTGGTTTGTTTGCTCCTCTGTCCCCATCCTACTGTCCATATGGGGACAAATTCTCCATCTGTGCATTCTTTTCATTCTTCACAGTTCACATTGTAATTTCAGTGATTATAAAAATTTAATAGTGGGTTTCATCTTTTCCCACAATGCTGAGAGCTAGGATAATGTGCCTTTCACATATTTTACAGGAAAAATAAGAGTACAGGGTTTGTGACAGTTGTTTTCCCTTGAGATGTCCTCTCCACTTTAATATCTCATGGACAGTCAACTTCCCATGTCAAAGCCAATATCCTAGTTCTCCATCTCATTCTTAAACCTGCCCTCTTCTAAAGCCTTCCCAAGTTGTTCCCATTTTAATAGATGGAAACTCCATTTTTTTCTGATTTCAAGACCAAATGCTCTGGAGTCATTTTTGATTTTTCTTTTCTCTTACATTGTGTAATTTTTCTGTCATCAAATCTCATGGATTTTACTTTCATAATATAATCAGTACCCTGGCTGGGTGGCTCTGTTGGTTGGACTGTCATCCTGTTCACAGGAGGTTGGGGACTCCATTCCTGGTTAGAGCACATACCTAGGCTGCGGGTTCAGCCCCTGGTCAGGGTACATTGGGGAGACAACCAAATAATGTTCCTCTCTCTCCCTGTCTCCCTCCCTCCCTTTTTCTATCTCTAAAATTAATAGTCATATCCTCTGGTGAAGATTTTAAAAAATATGGCCAGTGACCTAGCTGTTCTTACCCTCATCAAAGCTGCCTTTTGAATTTTAGACACCCAAATCTCATGTCTTGAGATTAGCTTCCAAAGTGATCCTTTTGTTTTTAACTCCTCCTGTCCAACAGATACTTAACTTAGTAGCCAGAGGGATATTTTTTCTAGATGTACCTAAATTACTCTTTTGCTCAAAACCCTTTAAGACTTTATACCTACAATGGCCTACGAAGGCCTCCTTGACAGGGTCTCATGCCTTCCTGACTTCCACCTCTCTCTTGCCCATTCTCTTCCCACCATCCTGGCCTTGTTATTCCACAAACATGTCAAACAAGGTTTTGCCTTAGAGCCTTTACACTTGCTGTTCTTTCTGCCTGGGATGGATTCTCTCCTATGTATCTGCATATCTCTCAGAGATATCTGCATATATGTGTACCTCATATATTCACTAGAGAGGTCATCCTTAACTGCTCTATATGAAACAACAGCTCTTTTCTCCCCACCTAGCACTTCCTAACCTCCTTATTCTATTTTTCTCCAGAGCAGCTATCACTCTCTGAATTCTTTATATTTTCTCTGTTTTTCTTCCTTTCTTCCTTCAATAGAAATATATAAATTTCATGAAGGCAGGGACTGAGTTTGTCCATTGCTATATTCCCAGGAGCTGTCTCATAAAATATTTGTGCTTACAAATACTTGCAGGATGAATGAATGAATTAATGAATTCAGAGCTGTTCAAAGATGGAATGGGCCACCTTGGAAGACAACAGATCCCATCACTGGAGGCTTTCTGATATTGGCAGATTGCTATGGAATGGACTTTAGGATTACAGGAGTTGGACTAAGGTAGGTATCTTTAAAATAAAAAATTATAGTATAAGGTCAAGACCATGTGTCAGAGAGAATAAGTTTACTCTTTTCTTTGAGACTTACTGGTTCTGGGACATTGGATAATTGACTTAACTTTCCCTAGTTCAGTTTTCTTATGTTAGGAGAGACTTTGTACCTTCTATTTCAGAAGGTGTTTATGAAAATAAAATTAAATAAGACAATCTGTGTAAAGCATTTAACCTAGTTCTTGACACTTAATATGTAACAAACATAACTATGATGATAATGTCCCTTCCAGCCTCAAGTTCCTGAAAATCTGTGAAGGGACGTTCCTAAGGCCGCATAAGAAAGAGTGTCCCCTTTGACTGCAAGTAAGATTCTGCTTTCCCTACAGAATTCTGCTGCCAGTTCTTTCCCTTCAGGCTTCCTTCTTTAGTTCTGGTAAGATTCCTGCCTCTTCTCATCCTGCCTTGGTCTCTTGGATTGCTTTCTGTTTTGAATTTTTTCTCAAACCTATCTTGCCTACATCATGACATTTGCTGCTGATATTTATTTTGCCTAATGGAAATTTTTAAACTAAAAACCACTTCACCACAGATTGCTTACACTGATTCAGGTATAAGTGGGAAGAATCAAATATCAACTCCTTTAGTCCTAAAGCTGATAATGTCTCCAGCATGAACTGGATATTCAATATGCCTCTGTTGATAATTCTTTGATAGCTTGGTCTCCAAGAAAGGGCAGAGTGTAATAATAACCATAATATAGATTATTATTATCAACCCAATATGTTTATTTTCATAATCAAAATATTTTGGGGCTGTACTATTATGGTTTCAAAGCTATTGAGTCAACTGGAATAAATGAATTATAGTAACTGTAGATGGGGGAACTGTTTGCAGAAGGATGGTGGGACTTGAACGCACCAAGTGTCCACAGTGTTGATGTTATTACCTAGTCATAGTGATGAATTTGAAATAAAGTGGGAAAACATTTAAAGTATTTAATCAAAAAAGTGGGTTACTAAATGACATTTTCAGAATGATCACAATTATATGAAATTTGTGCATAGAAAAAGTAAGATATATGCCAAAATGTAATAATTATTTAAGATAGTGGGAATATGGGTGAATATTCTGCAGTGCCAATTTTGACAATGAATATTTGTTATACTTAGAATTTACAAATTTTAAATGCCTTTTCTTTAAAGTCCTAGTAATGCATGGTTTTCATCTCACGTAGGTAAGTAATTTCTCTGAGCTTCTGTTTCTGCAAGTTAAAGGGAAATTATAATATCTCTTCTATACTTTGTGACTCTTGTGTAGGATAATGTATTTGAAGCTACTTTCTAAACTGTAAAGAAATATACACATTTTAGGTGTTTCAGTTATCATCATTGTAGTGGAGAGGGATGTTACCTTATCACAGATGCTCACGTGACCAGCATCTTTGGGGCTGGCTCTTCCTCAGCATCTTCCACTCTGCCTTTCTGGTGCAATCCCTCAGTCAGGTCTCATAGCCTCTTGGGTATTTCCTTTTGGCTTCTCAATGTTTTCTTCACTTTCTCCGTTCATTTCTCGCCATTAAATTCCATCCATTGTGTTTGCCACCCCTAGAGTGTTTTTTATGTTTTCTTTCTCCTGATGGGCTCCTGACTCTGTAACTCAGCTAAAAAGTTTTGATCAGTGACCCAACCTATGTTCTTTGAAGGTACATTGTACCTCCCAGATTGTTGGCCTGTCTGCTGAGATTTGGAAGAAGAGCCAAGTGAATAATGTAAAACCAGGCTGTGTGTGCCCAGTGCCCTGTAGAAGGATGGAAGTAGGGAGTTTCCAATTTCCAAGGATGTTAATGTGGGTGAGGCACAAGCCTTTGACATTGTTAACTATTCTCATTTTTCTGTCTTCAGTAAGAGTTCACTTCTTTCCACCCAATTCAAGGTCAAGGTGGAGACTGGGTGGCTATTTTATGAATGGCTCTCCAAATGTCATGACCATATGAATTGATTGTATTTCTAATGCTCATTCTAAATGCCATTTAAATGTCAACCCATTGAAAAGAAATGAATTCAATGGGTTGAGATGGATAACTGCTTTCACAGGGGCATAGCCATCATTAAGTTAGACAATAACACCCAGCAAAGGAAATGGCATCTCAAGCTATGATAGGAACAGGTTATAGTGAGTGTGATGTGGAAGCAACATATCCAAATTTCTAACATGTTACATTCTAGGAATGCTTTATCAGAACTGTCAAAACCTGTCTAATTGCTGATGCTTAGTAGTAACAGAATTACTTTAACTCAATTGAAATACCTTCATGGTTTGCAATTGCTGAGGGCAAATGGTTGGTCAAAGATGATAGGCAGAAACATGCTGCTATACCCAAGACAGCCTGTTATGTGTTATTGGTGACTAACTAATAGCAGAAACATTCATTTATTTGTTTATTGCCTTCTTAAGAATTTGAGAAATGGGAAAATAAAGACATGGAGTGTCACAAGCACCAGTTAGAATCTTAATATATTTTATTCAGTGAAGAGAGTTTCACAAAATAAAGATACGTACTCAGACACAGGATGATGGCACCTAGACTATAACTCAGGGAATTGATGGTGAATATGTTTTTACCACTTATATAGCAGAGAGTTTAAGGTAACACTCTCAGAGGGTCAGTTAATTCCTCTATAAACTAAGAATTGTATAATGGGGACTGCTCCAATCAGCTCATGCCCAATAGGTAAAGTTCATTCCACAGGTGAAAAATACAGAATATATATTTGCTCTTTTTAATAAAGTATGTATGTAGTGGGAAAGGTGTGGGTGTGTTAAGAGAGAGGTCTGAATTTCAATATTTATGCCCAAACTTCTGCAAAAAAGGGCAATAAAAGTAATTCTTGTACGTATGCTTACAATGCAGACAATGATTTATTACAGGTAAAGTGCCTGGTATGGAACAAATTGAACAACTGTTGTTATAGTGATGAGCTATTTGGATTGGGGCATGAGCATTCACCTCTTTGAAGCTCCATTCTGGGGAAGGGGGAATAAAGATTTATACGTCTCCTCACAGCTTGCACAGTGGGTGAAAGTTGTGAGGGGTCAGATATTGGACAGTGGAGTGAAGGCCTTGCAAATAGTCACAGATGTTTGATGGGTGCTCTATACAAAGTAACTTCCTGTCACTGTAGATACTATGCTAAAGGATAGGCAACTACTTTTCAGCCATGAAAAGGGGTTCAGTAGCAGAAGCTGATTCAATCTTTAGGATCCTATGAGTCTAAATAGCAAATATTGAGTTTCATGTAAAGGTATCTAACTTATCTACTTGGTTTGCTATAGATTTAATTTTTGTGTGTATATCTCATAAATGTAGTAATTTAATATATGCTACTATTTAATATTTTAAAATTACTAATAATAATGCAAGGAGGAGTTACCATTTAATAGGCACCTAGTATTTGTCAGGTAGTGTTATTCATACATTTGTAATTTTATTTAGGCCACTCTGAAGCCCAGTTAAGAAACAGCTAGGTTGCTTTGACTTAAACAAAAAATCTGGAGAAGAGGATGGATAACTTCTTCTTTTTCTTTGAGATATTTACATATTATGTAAATTTCATGGAGATAATTTAATAAATTTTAACCTTTTATTCTACCATATATTAGCATATACTATGTCAAGTGCAAAACTCCCCATACCTGAAATATTCTTTCTGGCCATGAGTAAAGTTTTGACCTCTACATTGAGAAAGATTTAAAACCATTACATCAGGATTCAAACCATCCTCAAGTTTGCCAAGTTACAACAGGAGGTAAAGGAATGTTGTGACTTATACTTAGGTTCAAGCATCCAAAGTCCAAGAGCACAGAAAGCACTTTGTGCAATATACAACTGTTGTCTAACAATTTGTGTGTTTCTGGAGGAGATTATGAACAATTAAAATTAAGGATACTCAGAAGCCCTAATTTCTACTGTTCACTAAAGTTCCTTTAAAAGATGGGAGCTGATTAGAGGAGGTCAATTTCATTGGCATCAGTTTTTGCCATCCTAGCTAACTCTCACTTGAATGGGAGAATTCTAAAAGATTGAGCAGCTCTGGCTGGTGGCACACTGGATAAGGCACCAGCCTGTTGAACCCAAAGGTCGTTGGTTTGATTCCCCAGCCAGGGCACATAACCAGGTTGCAAGCCAGATCCGTGGTTGGAGGCAGGTGAAAGGCAATCATATGTTGACGTCTCTTCCCCTTTCTGCCTATGTTCCTACCCCTCTCTCTAAAAATAATAAATAAATTTAAAAAAATTTTATTGTTGTTGTATTATATCCATCCCCTTTTTGTTCCCCTCTGTCCCCCTCCCCACCCACCCATTCCCCCCAAAGTCAATCCCACCTGTTGTCCATGTCCATGGTTCCTTTATACTAGGTTCTTGTCTAAGCTGCTCCCAATAAATAAAATCTTAAAAAGAAAAAAGATAGAGCCTAAAATATTTGCAATCAATCCTGGCTTATGATTCTATGATCTTAATTTAGAATCAGGAATTTCCTGTGTCTGCCTTCTGGAAAGAACATTGCCACTCAAATTCTTCGATCCATGATTCCGTGCTATTGTGCTTTCTTACTCCCCTCATCTGACTGCACCACACCCCTCGAACAAGACTGTGGTAGGCTTAGGGGCCTATATAAATGATATAACTTCCTACTTAGGCCTTTAGAACAATTACCTTCCCTTAAATATTACACACACAACCACACACACATGGGTATTGCTATAATTAATTGTTATTTTTTAATGACTTTTATTTTGAGACAAAAATGCTAACCATATCTATATAAATAATTTAAGGAGAATTACTTAAAATCAGTAACTTACTGAAAAGACAATGTGATAACTTCAAAATTCTTCAACTAAGAAGTTGAAGAAAACTCTGAAAGCCTTGCATTGCGGTATAAAGAGCAATCAATATGGATTAGAGGATTTAATGCTTCTTTATAGGACTAGCACAAAATTACACTTCTCTCTTATTCTCAATATTGTTTTAAATGATTTGTATCAAGAAACTTTAAGCTCCAGAATTGTGTAAATGAATGACTGGGTGTCTAAGCAGTGTACACTGGTGGACAAATGTATATGCATATGAGTACATATATATTTATATTGTATTCTAGTAAATTCAGTGACATTACAATCCATATTGAAATCAGGTACAAGAAAATTAATGTTCCAGCCCTGGTTGGTTGTACAGTGGATAAGGCGCTGGCCTGCAAACCCAAAAGTTGCTGGTTCAATTCCCCAGCCAGGGCACATAACCAGGTTGCAAGCCAGGTCTCTAGCCAGGTCTGTAGCTGGAGGCAGGTGAAAGGCAGCCATACATTGATGTTTCTCCCCCTCTCTGCTTCTCTCCCTTCCCCTCTCTCTGAAAATAATAAATAAAATCTTAAAAAATAATAAATTATTAAAAAAGAAAAAATAATGTTTCAATTAAACTATGCTTTGATTGAATATTTTGGGGTGACATTGGTTTACAAAACCATATAGGTTTCAAGTATACAATTCAACAAAACATCATCCACACGCTGCATTGTACACCCATCACCCCAACAAAGTCTCTTTCCATCCCCATTCTCCACTCTGTCCACTTCCACAATCCCCACTCACCTCCTATCTCTCTGACTATTTATTATATATAAAACATACTATATATATATTTACGTATATATATGTATACGGTTATATATATATCCACCCACTCCTCCGGCAATCTCTTCATCTTTTTGTCTTTTTTTTTAAAGATTTAAAAAAAAAATATTATTTTCAGAGAGAGGGGAAGGGAGAGAGGCAGAGAGGGAGAGAAACATCAATGTATGGTTGCCTTTCACCTGCCTCCATCTTCAGACTTGACTGGAGACCTGGCTTGCAACCTGGTTATTTGCCATGGCTGGGGAATCGAACCAGCAACCTTTGGGTTCGCAGGTTGGTGCCTATCCACTGAGCCCCTAGCCAGGGCTCATCTTTTTTTATCTAGCCACCCAAATGCCTCCCCTTTGACAGCTGTCAGTGTGTTTCATGAATCCATGTCTCTATTTCTATTTTGTCAGTTTATTTTTTTTTATCTAACACGTGTTAGATTCCACGTGTAAGTGGGATCATATGGTATTTGACTTTCTCTGGCTGGCTTATTTCACTTAGCATTGTAATCTCCAGGTTCATCCATAAATTGCAAAAAGTAAGATTTTTAAAAAAGATTTTATTATTTTTAGATAGAGGGGAAGGAAGAAAAGCAGAGAGGGAGAGATACATCAATGTATGGGTTATCTTTCACCTGCCTCCAGCCACAGACCTGCATATATTCAGTTTTCACAATACCATTTTTTGAAAAGTCTGTCTTTACCCCATTGTATGTTCTTGCCTCCTTTGTCGAATGTTAATTGACCATAAAGGCATGGTTTTATTTCTGGACTCTCTAATTTGTTCCATTGATCTGTATGCTGGTTCTTATGTTAGTACTAAGCTATTTTGATTACTATGGGCTTGTAGTATAGTTTTATATCAGGTATTGTGAACCCGTCAACTTTAGTTTTCTTCCTTAAGTTATCTGAGGCTATTTGGATCTTTTGTGATTCCATATAAATTTTTGGAATATTTGTTCTAGGTGTTTAGGATATGCTATTGGTATCTCTATTGAAATTGTGTTGAATCTATAGGTTGCTTTGGGTTGTATGGATATTTTAATGATGTTAATTTTTCTTATCCATGAAAGCAGTATATACTCCCACTTATTTGTATCTTCCTCAATTTACTTCTTCATTATCTTAACATTTTTTGAGTATAGGTCTTTAACCTCCTTGATTAAAT
>PVIW01002127.1:78938-157569 GCA_004026585.1 Noctilio leporinus
TTTTTTTTTTTTTTTTTTTTTTTTTTTTTTTTTGTTTTTTTTTTTTTTTTTTTTTTTTTTTTTTTTTTTTTTTTTTTTTTTTTTTTTTTTTTTTGTGGAGAATTTAGGATTTTCTTTCTTAAAAATATAAGCCAAAGAAGTAATTTATTAAGCATAGAGGTGGGATCAAGCTAAATTTTCCTAGTTTCATTCTAATTTCCCATGTAAGAAGGTGCTCATGCTGCACAGAAACAGCAAATTGTTCCAGTTCCCTCTTGATCTACCCTCCTAGGTTTCCACATGCTTCTCCCTGACTTTCTTACTGTCCTTGCCCTTCCACAGGACACTATCATTTAGTTATTTTTTCTTTTTCTTTTCTTTTCTTTTCTTTTTTATTGTTGTTATATTACATTCATCTCATTCCCCCCCACCTTTGCTTTTCCCTTCCACACCCTTCTTATCCGCGCCCCCCCTCCCCCAACAGTCAATCCCACGTGTTGTTCATGTCCATGGGTCATCCATACTAGTTCCTTGATTAAACTGTTCCCCTTCTTTGCCTCCTTCTCCCCCCTCAAGCTCCCCACTAAAGTCTGTCCCTTGTATTCATGTCCCTGGTTCTGTTTTGTTTGTTTGTTCATTAGTCTCCTGTATTAAATGAAAACATGTGGTATTTAATTTTTGCTGCCTGGCTTATTTCACTAAGCATGATACTTTCCAGTTCCATTCATGCTATTGCAAATGGTAGGAATTCTTTTTCTTTTTCTACTGTGTAGAACTCCATTGTGTAAATATACCAAAGTTGTTTGATCCATTCATCCACTGAAGGGCACTTAGGTTGTTTCTAGCACTTGGCTATTGCAAATAGTGCTGCTATGAACATAAGGTTGAATAGGTTCTTCTGAATTGGCATTTTAGGGTTCTTCAAGTATAATCCTATCAGGGGAATCACTGGGTCATAAGGCAGTTCTTTTCTTAGTCTTTTAAGGAAATTCCTTACTGTCTTCCATAGTGGCTGCACCAGTCTGTATTCCCACTAGTAGTGCACCAGGGTTCCCTTTTCTCCACATCCTTGCCAGCACTTGCTGTTTGTTGATTTGTTGATGATAGTCATTCTGACAGGTGTGAGGTGGTATCTTGTAGTTTTAATTTGCATCCTTTTGATGGCTAGTGATGTTGAGTATTTTTTCATGTGCCTATGGGCCCTTTGTATATCTTCTTTGGAGAAGTGTCTGTTCAGGTCCTTTGCCCATTTTTAAATTGGGTTGTTTGTCTCCCTGGAGTTGAGTCATATTAGTTCTTTGTATATTTTGGAGATCAAACCCTTGTCTGAGGTGTCATTGGCAAATATGTTTTCCCATATGGTTGGTTCCCTTTTTATTTTCTCAATGTTTTCTTTTGCTGAGCAGAAACTTTTTAGTTTGATGTAGTCCCATTTGATTATTTGTTCCTTTATTTCCCTTGCCTGGGGAGATATTCAGTGAAAATTTTGCTGCATGGGATATCTGCAATTTTTTGCCTATGTTTTCTTTTAGGGCTTTTATGGTGGCACTGCTTATGTTTAAGTCTTTTATCCATCTTGAGTTTATTCTGGTGTATGGTGTAAGTTGGTGTCTAGTTTCATTGTTTGGCATGTGCCTGCCCAGTTCTTCTAACACCACTTATTGAAGGGGATATTTGCACTCCATTTTATGTTCCTTCCTCCTTTGTTGAATATTAGTTGCCCATAGAGTCCTGGGCTTATTCCTGTGCTCTCTGTTCTGTTCCATTGATCTGTTTGTTCTTGTGCCAGTATCGGACTGTTTTGATTATTATAGCTTTGTAATATAGTTTGGTATCTGGTATTGTGATTCCTCCTACTTTGTTCTTTTTTCTCAAGATTGCTATAGCTATTCAGGGTTGTTTTTGACTCCATATGAATTTTTTAAGTATTTGTTCTAATTCTGTGAAATATGATGTTGGAATTTTAATAGGGATTGTATTGAATCTATAGATGTCTTTAGGTAGTATGGATATTTTAATGATGTTAATTCTTCCCAACAATGAACATAGTATATGCTTCCAGTTATTTGTGTCTTTCTTAATTTCTTTCTTCAGTGTTCCATAGTTTTCTGAGTACAAGACCTTTACTTCCTTGGTTAAGTTTATTCCTAAGTACTTTATTTTTCTTATTGCTATGATAAATGAGATTTGTTTTCTAGCTTCTATCTTTGATGTTTCATCCTTGGTGTATATAAATGCCTTTGATTTCTGGATATTGACTTTGTATCCAGCTATTGCCAAATTCAGTCATTAGGTTGAGTAGTTTTTTTAGTGGAGTCTATAGGGTTTTCTAAGTACACTATCATGTCATCTGCAAATAATGACAGTTTACCAATTTGGATGCCTTTGATTCCTTTTTCTTATCTGATTGTTGTAGCTAGAATTTCCAAGACTATGTTGAATAGAAGTGGAGAGAGTGGACACCATGCCCTGTTCCTGATCTTAAGGGAAAGGCTTTCAGTTTTTGGCCATTGAGTATGATGTTAGCTTCAGGTTCCTCACACATGACCTTTATAATGTTGAGTGAGGTATGCTCCCTCTATCTCCATCTTGCTGAGGGTTTTATTTTTAAATATTTTATTTATTATTTTTAGAGATGGGGGTAGGGAGAGAGGCAGAGGGAGAGAGACATCAATGTATGGTTTCTTTTCACCTGCCTCCAGCCAGGTATCTGACTGGAAACCTGGCTTGCAACCTGGTTATGTACCCTGGCTGGGAAATCGATCCAGTGACCTTTGGGTTCTCAGGTCAGTGCCTTATCCATTGTGCCACCAGCCAGGGGGTTGCTGAGGGTTTTTATCATAAAAGGGTGCTGTACTTTATCAAATGCTTTTTTGGCATCTATTGATATGATTATGTGGTTTTTGTCTTTCATTTTGTTTATGTGGTGTATTACAATTATTGATTTGCTAATATTGAACCATTCTTGCATCCCTGGGATGAATCCCACTTGGTCATGGTGTATAATTAAAAAAATATATATTGCTGGATCCAGTTTGCCAATATTTTGTTGAGAATTTTCACATCTAAATTTATCAGAGATATTGGCCTGTAGTTTTCTTTTTTTGTTGTGTCTTGACATGGTTTTGGAATTAGGATAATACTGGCCTCATAAAAAGAGTTTGGAATCATTCCCTCTTCTTGGATTTTTTTTGGAATAGTTTGAGGAGGATAGGAATTAGTTCTTCCTTAAATGTTTAGTAAAATTCTCATGTGTAGCCATCTGATCAGGGCTCTTGTGTGCTGGGAGTTTTTTGATTACTTCTTCAAGTTCACTAGTTGTTATCAGTCTATTCAGGCTTTCTGCTTTGTCTTAATTGAGTTTTGATAGGTTATACATTTCCAGAAATTTTTTTCATTTCACCCAGGTTGTCAAATTTCTTTTCATATAGTTGTATGTAATAATTTCTTAGACTCCTTTGTATTTCTATGGTATTGGTTGTGATTTCTCCTCTGTCAATTTGTGATTTTGGTTACTTGGGCCCTCCTTTCTTCTTGATGAGTCAGTCTAGTTGATGGTTTGACAATTTTGTTTATCTTTTCAATGAACCAGTTCCTGGATTTATTGACCCTTTGAATTGTGCTTTTAGTTGCTCTGTCATTTAATTTTGCTCTGATCTTGATAGTTTCCTTCCTTCTGCTTGCTCTGGGCTTTGTTTGTTGTTGCTGTTCTAGTTCTTAAAGTTTTATGGTTAGGTTGTTTGTATGAGTTTCTTCTAGCCTTTTTTAGGTAGACCTGTATTGCTATGAATTTCCACCTGAGGACTGCCTTCACTGTGTCCCATAGGTTTTGGGGTGTTGTGAATTCATTTTCATTTGTTTCCAGATACTTTTAGGATTTTCTATATACAATATCACCTCATCTGCAAATGATGATAGTTTTACTTTCTCCTTTCAAAAATGGATGTTTTTATTTCTTATTTTTGTGTGATTGCTTTGGCTAGTACTTCCAGTCTATGTTGAATCAAAGTGGTAAGAGTGAACATCTTTTATTCTTGACCTTAAGGGGAAAACTTCTTGTTTTTGTCCAATTAGTATGATCTATGAGTTCGTCATGTATGGCTTTTATTATGTTGAAGTATGATCCCTTTATTCCCCCTTTGCTGAGAGGTTGTATCATAAATAAATGCTCCTTTTATCAAATGCCATTCTGCATCTATTGATATAATTATGTGCTTTTTATCCTTCATTTTGTTTATGTGATATATCACCTTTATTGGTTTGCAAATGTACCAATCATGAATTTTTGGAATAAATCCCACTTGATCATGATGTATGGTCTTTATTTTAATCTTTCTTTAAAATAATATTTTATTTATTATTTTTAGAGAGAGGGGAAAGGAGAGAGGCAGAGAGGGAGAGAAACATCAATGTGTGGTTACCTTTCAACTGCCTCCAGCTACAGACCTTGCTGGAGACCTGACTTGCAACCTGGTTGTATGTCCTGACTGGGAATGGAATCAGTGACCTTTGGGTTTGCAGGCCAACACCTATCCACTGAGTCACCAGCCAGGGCTTGTATGGTATTTTTAATATATTTCTGGATCCAGTTTGCTAGTATTTTGCTGGGGATTTTAACATCTACGTTCATCAGGAATATTAGCCTATAATTTTCTTTCTTTGTCATTTTTAAAATCTGGTTTTGAATTAGGCTAATGCTGGCCTCATATAAAGAGCTGGGAGGTCTTTCCTCCTCTTGAATTTTTGGCACAGTTTGAGAAAGATAGGTGTTTGTTGTTCTTTGAATTTTTGGTAAAATTTGACTGTGAATCCATCTGGTCTAGGATTTTGTTTGCTGGAAGATTGTATGTCTCTATTAATTTTCCCTTTTTGTCCAAGTTGTCCAATTTGTTGGCATATAGTTGTTCATAGTATTTATTTCAATCCTTTGTATTTCTGTGGTGTCAGTTGTTAATTCTCCTCTTTCATTCCTAATTTTATTTATTTGGGTTCTCTCTCTTTTTTTCTTGATGAGTCTGGTTAAAAGTTTGTCAAGCTTGTTTATGTTTTCAAAGAACCAGCTCTTGGTTTCATTGATCTTTTGTATTGATTTTGTTTTAGTCTCTTTGTTATTTATTTCTTCTCTAATATTTATTATTTTCTTCCTTCCACTTACTCTGGGCTTTGCTCATTGTTTTTTTTTTTTTTTTTTTCCTATTTACTTAGAGTACAGGGTTACATTGTTTATTTGAGATTTTCCTTACTTTTGGAGTATGCCTGTAACACTATGAACTTCCCTTTCACAACTGCTTTTGCTATGCCACATAGAATTGGGGTTGTTGTGTATTTATTTTCACTTGTTTCCAGGTAACTTTTCATTTACTCTTTGATCTCATTGTTAACCTGTTCATTGTTTACATAACATATTATTTGCCTTTATGTGTTTGAATATTTTCAGTTTTTTATTGTAGTTGATTTCAAGTTTTATAACATTGTGCTCAGAGAAGATGTTTGATATGATTTTAATCTTCTTGAATTTATTAAGACTTATAATGTATCTTAATATGTGGTCTATCTTTGAGAATGTCCATGTGAACTTGAGAATGATATATATTTTTCTGCTTTGGGATAAAATGTTCTGTAAATGTCAATTCCATCTGATCCAGTGTGTCCTTTGATGTTGCCTTTGCCTTGTTGATTTTTTTGTCTGCGTGATCTACTCATTGATGTCAATGGAGTGTTAAAATCTCCAACTATAGCTGTATTGCTTTCAATCTTTTCCTTAGTGTCCATTATGATTTTCTTTATAAACCCTGGTGGGTGGCACAGTAGATAAGGTGCCAGCCTGAGAAGCCAAATGTTGCTGGTTCAATTCCTCAGCCAGGGCACATAACCAGGTTGCAAGCTGGGTCTGCAGCCAGGTCCTTAGCTGGAGTCAGATGAAAGGCAGCCATACGTGGATGTCTCTCTCTCTCTTTGCCTCTCTCCCTACCCCTCTCTCTAAAAATAATAAATAAAATATTTAAAAAAATTTTTTTATATGTAGGTGCTCCTATATTGGGGGCATATATGTTTATGGGGCTTATAGTCTCATGTTGGATGAATGCCTTTAGTATGTAACGTGGTGACCTTCTTTGTCCCTTGTTATGACTATTGTTTTAAAGTCTATTTCATCAGATATAAGTATTGCTACCTCAGCTATTTGTAAATTTCTATTTGCATGTAATATTTTTGAATCTTTTTAGTTTTGATTTGTGTGTATTGTTTGTTCTGAGGTGGATCTTTTTTAGATTTAGATTTAGATTTAGAGAGAGAAAGAGAGAGAGAGAGAGAGAGAGAGAGAGAGAGAGAGAGAGAGAGACAGAGAGAGTCTGTCCCAAAAGTATTGAGCCAATGTCAGTATAATTAAAACAGTTTGTGCGGCCGATACTTTCAGGACAGACCTCATATACTGGTTTGGTTGTAACAAATTCCTTTAGGTTTTGCTTGTTTGTTTTGTTTTATTGTTTATTTATTTATTTATTTATTTTGTCTGGGATAATTTTTTAATTAACCTTCAATTTTAAATGATGGCTTTGCTGGGTAGCATAGTCTTGTTTTTAATTTCTTTGAATACTTCATGCCAATACCTTCTGGCCTGAAGTGTTTCTGTTGAAATATCAGCTGACAACCTTATAGGAGCTCTCTTGTATGTAACTGCTTTTCTCTTGCTGCTTTTAGGATTCTCTTTTTGTCTTTAACCTTTGCCATTTTAGTAATGATGTGTCTTGGTGTGGTTCCTTTTGGGTTCCTTGACTGGGACTTTCTGTGCTTCCTGAACTTGTATGACTTTTTATTTCAATAGATTAGGAAAATTTTTAGGCATTATTTCTTCAAACAGATTCTTGTTCCCTTGCTCATTCTCTTCACCTTCTGGTTCCCCTGTTATATGGATGCTGTTACACTTGATGTTGTTACACTTGATGTTCTTCCTGAGTGCCTTAAATTTTCCCCATTTTAAAATTCTCCTTTCCTTTTGATGTTCTGGTTGGACAGTTGCTTGATTCTTGTCTTCTAAGCTGCTCATTTGATCTTCTGCTTCATCTACCTTGCTATTGATTTCTTATATTGTATTCTTCACACATTGTGTTATTAATTTCTGACTGCTTCTTTTGTATGGTTTCTATATTCTTTTTAATACTTATTACTATTTTTTTAAAGTTCTCATTGAGATCACTTACTTTTCTGCTACGGTACTTGAGCAGTCTTATAACAATTGTTTTAAATTCAGCATCTGGTATCTTGGTTGCTTTTATTTCATTTAATTCTCTTTTTAAAGGATTTCTCTTGTTCTTTCACTTGTCTTTCGCATTTCTTTGTCTCCCCATTTGGTCTCTGTGTATTATGTAAGTTTCTATGACTCTCAAACTTGTTATGATGTCTTCATGATAAAGGTGCCTTCTTGAGGTCGGTGGCAGAATTTTTTAGATTACCTGAGCTTCGTGCTCCAGGAATGTTTCTTTGGGTTATGTGAATCCTCCTGTTGTTGTTGATTGTTGAATGTTGTTGGCCTTTTCATGAGTGAAGTTAACTCTTCTAGCTGGCTGACTAGAAGGATGAACCCTAATCACTATGTCTGAGCCGCTATGCAAGGGCTGCTTCTTGAGGTGGAGGTGTTCCCAGCAGGGTCTGGTGCCTGCCAGAATCTCCTTTGAGTGTTTTGCTTGTGTGGTTATTTGGGTTGAGCTTTGGTGTGGTCTGAAGCCCACTACTGGTATTATTGGTTCGGTTCACTTGCATGGGGTTCAGATACAGGTTGATGTCAGAAATTGTGTGTAATTGGCCCCAGGCCAATTTGGAACTACCATGCAGATCCCTGTTTGTGGCTTCTTTTAATGGGCCTGAGTATGTGTGGGAGGGTTTAATTTGTGTACAAGGGTTGGCTTCCTCCAGCTTAAAGCTGGAGGCAGATCTGTAAAAGTACGAGGGTCCCTGAGTTCCATCTCCACCTGTCAGCTATTTCCACTCCCATTGAGGTTGCCTAGGCTCCCACCAGAGCCTTCCCAAGGAAGACTGTAGAGTGGACTAAAGCTGGGCATGATCCACAGACTCTTCTACAGGTCATGAGCTCAGTAGGGCAAAGTGATAGGAATTGGGAGGATGGGATTAGTAAGTCCCCTACCTGGGGGGGGGGGTGGCCAATTGGTAAGACTCTCCATGAGAGGAAAGTGGCCCTTATTCCATAACTAAATCACTTAGTCTCTGCTAATATCTCTAACTCTCGTTCTCCTAGGAGGAGTATGCTGCAGGTTCAGATTGGGTGCAACCAGCTGTCCCATCTGTAGGAGCACACTCAAGCTGGGTGGAGCCACCAGGTTCAGCAGGACAGATCAAGAGTCTCCCATTGGAGGTGGTGCTGGCTGAACTGAGCCCCAGACAATAACTGTCGAGGGACACACACTCTAAATGTCCCAGCTCAGAGCAGTACTCCCTTCTCACAGGAGAACTGAGCTCGGCAGGGTGGGATATCTGGGATTTGGAAAGGCAGATCCAAACAGCCTGCCATTGGGAGTGGTGTCCAAAAGCCCATAGGAAGGTGGCAGGCACTTCTTCCCCTTCCAGGGATAGCACAGGCTAAGCTCGAAGGGGAGATATAAGTGGCCCTTCCCACCATGATGTAGCTACATAACCTGGTAACTGCCTATCTCCTGGCTGAGTCCCGAATAAAAGCCTTTCCAGGAGACATACTCTGAAAGTCCCAGCTCTGCCCAGCACTCTGATCCCTCTCTGAGACAGAACTCAGGAGGATGGGAGTGGCCAAGTGATTCAATTAGTGTGGGGTGGGAGGTGTTGGCTTTGTGTTCAAAGTGAGGAAAACTGATTTTCTCTCCAAAGCCACACAGTTCAGCTGCTGTCTGAGTCTTCATCAAGGGCCTCCCCAAACAAAGAGCCCCCTAAAGGTCATTGCTGGGTGCAGCTCGTAGCTACTTTTGCAGGGCCAGGGCACAGCAGGCTGGCATCACCAGCGGTGGGGAAGCTGGAAAGTGCACTCTCCAGGCTGGTGCTATAACACTAGAAATGCTCAACCCTGGGAAGGTGGTGTCTGGATTTCCACCAGACTCCCTGTTTTCCCAGGCAGACCGAATCCCCACTGATTTTCACTACTAGGTGCATGTAGGCTCCTTTGCTCATCTCTGCTGCTCTGGGTTGAGGACCCCTGGGTTAGGTTGAGATGCCATGCTCTTGGGGACAGGGAATGTTGCAGCTGAGATATCCCTTCAGCTTTTCAGCTACTGCATGTGGATTTGGGGGTCAACCCTTTCTGTGTATCCACCCTTTTTACTAGTGGCTTCTTCTATGAATTCATGGCTATAATATTTCAGTTCAGTTGGTTATTTGGGTGTACAGTTTTTCTATGAATGCTGTTTGGCACCAGGAGCCCATGAATGTAGCTTCCATCTACTCTGCAGCTATCTTGGACTCTGTCTCCCAATTAATTTTTTATCTTTAAATGAACTACAGACTGAGCCTATAGCTTTGATCTAATTTAAGATTCAATACCTTCCACAAATGGTTTTAATCAGCTTCCATGTGCCTGTTGCAGTTCAATACTTTTGCTGGTGTTACTTTACTGAATGACCTCACCAGCCTTTGAACACCCTGTTTTGCAGATAAGGAAATGCAAGCTGTCTTAGAGCATTTGGGCTACTGTAACACATTTATTAACAACAGAAATTAACTTCTCATAGTTCTGGAGGCTGGAAATCCAAGACCAAGGCACCATGGTCCAGTGTTTGGTAAGAGCCCACCTCCTGGTTCATATATGGCTATTTTCTCAATATCTTCACATGGTGGAAGGAGCAAGGGAGCTCTCTGGGGCTCACACTTTTAAAAATCATATCTTTCTTTCATTTTTTAAAAAAGATTTTACTTATTTTACTTTTAGAGAGAGGGAAAGGAGAGAAGCAAAGAGGGAGAAAGACTTCAATGTATGGTTGTCTTTCACTTGCCTCCAGCTATGGACCTGGCTGGAGACCTGGCTTGCAATCTGGTTAGGTGTCCTGGCCAGGAATCAAACCAGCAACCTTTGGGTTCACAGGCCTGCACCTTATCTACTGTCCCACTAGCCAAGGCCCTCTAGGGGCTCACTTTTAAGGGCAGTAATCACATGGATGAGGGCCCTACCCTCATAACTTGAGTAGCTTCTAAAGGCCCCAAAATCCAAATACTGTCACATTTGGCATGATGATTTAATACATGAATTTGTGGAACATAAATATTTCCACAATAGTCTATAGCAGAACCTTGAGAAATATTATAATGGACCTAACTGATACACTTTTACTATCTATAGGCCTGAGACTTGGGATTTGAACTCAAATCCAGTGCTTTTGTCAAAATTCTACACATCTAAGGGTAGAGAAGTCCTGCAAGTGAACATATCTTGTATTGATTTAATAAAATAATTCACTTAGAAATAGCTTCCATTTTCCTTTGGGCAAGTTGCATAAATCACCAGGAAAAAATAACTTGTGCCAAATTGGAACAATCAGCCTATTTGTTGTGGAAATGAGTATCTCAATGTTTTAATACAGTCTCTACACTGACTGGCAAGAGAAGGAAGTGTGCTCAAAATAAATTTCCTTTTCCATTGACTATTAAAGTTACCATGAGAAAAGTGTTTATCACGTTTTTGTACAGTGCAAGCTGTTGTGGTAGAACTCACCACTTATTTTATCTCTGGATTTTTGTTTTTCTCATGATTCAAACAGTGCCATTGCATAAGAAGAGAGTTGTACACACATTAAATAAAAGATTCATGGCACAGCATTGTTTTCTTTCTTTCAATCTGGAGAGAAAGAATAGAACAGGACAGACCCTCTTTATAAATCAAAAGGGCCACAATGGGTGGATTTGAAGGGCAGTGCAGTATGAGGATTTAAGAGTATATGCTTTAGAGTTGGAAAGCCTGGGTTAAATTCCATTTCTATTATTATCTATTATTATCAATATGTGAAAATATTGTCATATTCTTTCCTTAATGGAAAAAGAATGAGGTGATTGAAAACAGAGTTAGGAGTTGAAGAGTCAAATCTCTACTACTGGACCTTGGCAGATGTGGTGGCAGCGGGGACCATTGCTGATTGATCGTGTCATTTTTAAACAGGGGCCAGCACTGGTAAATGAGACGATTTTGGTAGTAGACAAATGAGCATTGTTATAATAATGGCAATATATTTGTAGGTATTTAAAAAATTCAACTAGCTTATCATATACATGCAGCCTCTGTTCCCATGTCAGATAATGGCTCTCAGACTTCAGGGAAGTGCCGCTGCATCTGTGGTTTTAGTCTGAGTGGGACTGTCCATTAGAGTGTTTCTTGCTTGCCCAGCTGTTAGGCAAATGGATGCTCTGTTTTTAAACTTCCCAAGAAATGATTCAATGCTATGAGTTCAGTGAGCCCTGTGACTGACTGCTGATCCCTTCCAGCTGCCTATGTTCCTAGGGCTGTCCCAGCTGGTCTTCCCCAGTGCCCACCACCTTAAGTCATCCTTCCATCCTGGAAGTTATCCTGTATCCCTCCAATATTCTCTGTCTTTTAACTCTACGTAACTAAAGTAAGTTTTTGCTGATGATGTTTAAAACTCCTGTTTCACCTTGGCTGTCATGGATATTATTGCTGCTTATTAAAGGATGGGGAAAAATTATTATAAACATTGATATTAGCAACAAACTGCCTGAGTACAATTAGAATTTAAACTAGGTATTTTTAAAAGCCATTAAGAGGATCTAGGATTATGTTATTGGTGTGAGTCTGTTGATAGGAAGAAAAATATGGACTTGGAACAAATAGTGAATTACTTAATAAATTATTAATAATTTTCAAGGTCTAGAAGAGATATACTTTGAAAAGGGATTTGTATTATTTACTTGGTCAAAATCAGGCTTTTAAAATATTAATAAAAATGCTTAGAATGAATTGCGTTTGCTAATTTGAGGCATGACGCTGGGCAATTGCAGAGAATTTGTCTAGTAGAGAAGTTACTCTGTGAGAGAGAACAAGCACATTCAGAATCCCATCTCTTACTTTAGAATTTTTACCTGTGTAAAATTAAACGTTTTCCTGTAATTTGACTTTGGATTTACTAAAAAATTGCTTTCAGGGATAATTAGATTGAAATAGAGATACAGTGACTTCTTTTTCAGTCAATATAATTTTAAAACCATGAGCAATTATAATCTATATTAAAATGGGTAGTTGACACTAAAAATATGCTATTCTCTGGAATGTCACAGGCCCACATTTTGATTTGCTTTCTCTCTAAAGGAGCAGGATTTTTTGAACATATATTCACCTGTTATTAAAAACAAATAAGAAAACTTCAGGGATTTAACAATAGAAAAAGTCCTCTGCCTTGTTGCTGTTTGAACTGGAAAATGGACTTTTATATCCTGGAAAATGGAAAGTATTTTGTATGGAAAATTGTATGATGCATTCTAAATTCTAAAATTTCTTTACAACCCATTTGCGCTTAAAACTATAAGTCAGTTAATAGGTTAAAAAAAAAAAAAAAAAAAAACCCAAACGCTTAGAGTGCTTATATCAGAGAATCTGATTTTCTTTTGACATTATCTACCCCAATTAAGAAAGCACTTAAAGTATGCATCTCCACTGACCATACCAAGAATCAGTGCTGCAGGTGTGTGTGTGTGTGTGTGTGTGTACCCATGAGCACATGTGTGCATTTAAACCAGAGCCAAGCATTGAAACTGGGTATTTCCTGTCAGTACTGACAATGATCTCAGTCCTGCTTCTTCTGGACCCAATGTTATGGATGCTACAAAGTCCTTTGTACTCCACCTCCAAGGAGCAAGTTAGGACTCTTATATGTCTCTCTCATTTGGGGTTCTCTGAGCTCTGACTTGGGATGGAAACACCTGGAGATTCAAGGTGTCTAGCCCACCAACTTTACCTTTTTACCAAATACTTGTATTTTTCTTTCAAAAACTTTAATTTTGAAATTCTGTGATGAAGGGTAGGCTAAGAAAAGAGTTTGACATCTGAAGATATTTTCAGTGATTATGTTTTCCCAGAATTCACTTTCAGGGAAATACTGATAAGAAATGCAGGTTGCTTATAATCTCCCAAATAATCTACTCAGAAAAGAAAGGTTCAGGTAGTGGAGACTTCCCTTTGAAATGACATTAACACCAAGCAATTGACTAAGTTTCCAATATGACCTTTATTGAGCAAGTACTGCTGTAACATTTAATATCAATCAACGAAAGGTTGCAAACTGTGCATGTCAGTGAGGTTCTCCCATGACAGAAAGTCCATTTTAAATGCACCAATGAGGTAAACATAATTATTCATATATAGCTTTCTTAAGGCTAAGAGATTTCTGTGTTTCATTTATTTTGGCTCAGTTGGTTCTTTGCATAATACATCTCAAGACATCCACTCTCTGAGTGCCCCCTTCCAGCAGCTTAGGAAATTGGCCAGTTCCCCAGGTACATACAATATCATGCATTTGAACCCCCCCAAAGACTGAGGAAGGAGCATCCTTAGCTTGCATGCAGTTCCCTCATATTGCACAAAGTAAAATACTATGTCTGGAACCCCCATGGGAGAACCCATTCTATTTTGAAGCTGTCAATTACATGCATTTTGAAATTGTCATATGGCTTAACCTTTTGCTATGGACTCAAATGATTAGTCACTCTGGGAGACTTCCTTCACTATGGCATGTGAAGTGACCTTCTCTACCTTTTTAGTAGACACTAATTTCTCCTCAAAGCTCTCCTCATGCTCCTCCACCTTCTGAGTGACGGTGACAGATTTAGTGATGTATTTGGTAGCACCATCTTCCCCATCACTGGTAATTTTTTCTATCTTTTTGGTCACCACCACTTTTCCCTCACTTTTATCTCCCCCCTTCTTTTCCTCTGCTGGACTCAAGTCCAGCCCATTGGTGACGACGCCTTTCTCCTCTTCTCCCCCACTGCCTTTTTCCTTCGTCTCCTGCTCTTCCTCTTCCTTTCCTTCCACCTCCCCATTGATGGCTATATCTTCCTTTGTGGATTCCTTTGAACCATGATCACTGCCTTCCTCCTCGCTAACCCCCTCCTCTTCTGCTTTGTCCTCCCGCTGCTGCTCAGGCTTCCCCTCCTCTTTGGCACCTTTTTCCACGCTCACCTTTGTGAATTTGGTGATGGTCACCACCTGGGTGACTTCCTCCTTCACCGGGGATGCCACTTTCTTCTCAAGCTCTTCTTTTGGCTTTTCCTCCTTTTTCTCTGCCTTCTCCTCCTTGGGAGCTTGCTTTGCTGCTTCCTTCTTTCCTTCCTCCACTTTTCCTTCTTTCTCCTTCTGCTCACCTTTCCCAGCTACAGCTGCTGCTTTTGGCTTCAGCTCCTCCACTGGTGATTTGGGTGTGGGGGACTTGGTCATGTCTGGCTTTGCCACCTTGGCTTCTGCTACCAGCTCCACCTTGGTAACCACTTCTTCCCTCTTTACCTCAGTTTTCTTCTCTTCCTTAACTTCGACTTCCTCTTCTTCACCTTCCACCTCTGTCTCTCCTTCTTCTTCCTGCTCACCTTCCTCTTTTTCACTAGAACCTTCCTTCTCAGATCCCCCTTCTTCAGCTTGGTCTGATTTGGCACCCTCATCTTCCTCCTCCTCTTCTTCCTCCTTGTCTCCTTCTTCTTCTTTAAGTTCGGGTGCAGTAGCTTTCACTGGGGGCTTTTTGGTCGTTACCACTTCTTCAGCTTCTTGTTCCTCTTTCTTTTCTTCTGCTTCCTCTTCCTTCTTTTCTTTCATGGAAATGGCCAATTCCTCTGCAACATCTGTCAGGGCCTCTTCCATTTCTGACTTCTCATCTTCCACCTTAGTTTCCTCTATGATCTCCTCGACAAATTTGTGTTGCACCTTTAGCTTGGGAGCCTCTACCTTGGTTTTCTGAATCTTACTGGATATTGTGATAGAGGGCTGTCGGTGTGTATACAGTGGGCCAGTGATGCTTCCTGAAAATGTGCTAAATCTGGTTTCTTCACCTTCCAGGAGTTTTCTAAGGACAGAATCAAAGACAAGACATAATTAAAATCTCATGGGGCCTTCTGAGCTTCATTACAAAATGGGAAATACAGTGGATAGCGTTGAAAAGTGGAATCATGTAACTAAAGGGTGCCATCAAGACAGTGCAAAACCTGCTGTCATTTCACTATATATTGTGTCATGTTCAGTAACAGACGCTCAAGACCATAGCCAATCACTTGCTGTAGTAACTAACCACACCCAATGATCCACTAATCAGACCCAGCTATGAAGTCTCCATGTTGTGTCAGTCCATTTGGTGCAACTTGCAAACCTCCCTAGTGGCCAAAAAAACCTTAGTTTTTAGACTTTAGATCTTCCTGAGCATCAGAACTTTCAGGATGTATACCAAATTTCTTTCAGCCAATACAATGTGCAAAAGTGTACAAAACTATTTAACATATATCAGAACTCAGGATATATATCTATAACTACATCTATATCCATATAAGAACAACACACTAATATGGGTGTATCAAGTTGTAAACTGATCTGCAAATTTCATTATAAAGTGTTTTTCCATATAATTATTCAGCTTTCCTGAAAAAAAAACAAAACAAAAAACAAACAAACTAGGACTGTGAGTTCACTTTCTTCTTATATCATAATGACCTTATTAGTTGGAGGAAAACCATGTAGTCAATGATTTTCTCTTATGGACTTAGTTAACAGCAAAGTGACACAGGTAATAGACCTATAATCTCTTCTCTCTGTCCCTGACTGTATAGCTATATCTATAGATGGAAATCTACTTACCTTAAGATTTATAGCTATACATTTATACCTCTAGATCTAGATATATGTAGATATATACCATACATGACTTATACCTCTAGATATATCATCTAAATTATGTAGTATAAAATAGAATACATCTACTTTATCTATATTGCTGTAAAAATAAACATATATTTCAATATATCAATCTATATCTGTTCTCAGCCAGATGATGGCAATAGTAAGCTGTAACAGAGAAACAGAAATAGAATGTCTTGGTGTTTGTCCTTGACATTGTAAGGTTGAAAAGCTGAAACCACTAGATGAAATAGTAAATATTAAAACTCCATTTTTGCTTCAAATTTTGGAAAACACTGTTCACTAAAATAATAAGTTTAAGTATAGCATTGAAATTAATCTGTGTCCCTCCCCCCATGTAATTCAAAGCAATTTCAACTGAGGTTTACTCTTTTAAAGCTGTATAAAAAGTGGTAAAACAACATTTGCAATTCTTTAGAATAAGTTCTTTTTAATTAAGAGGGGAAAACAGGCACCAATTTGACTTCTGAAGCCTGTTTGCTTTACCGAAGTGATGCAGGTTCTCTCAAAAACAGCGTCCGCAGTGCGGTATTTCAGTCACGTCCGCAGTGAACACCATACCTGTACGCAGCTATCTCAATATCCAGAGCCATCTTGACGTTGAGGAGATCCTGGTATTCTCGCAAATGACGAGCCATTTCCCATTTTGTGCCTCGAAGTTCATTTTCCAACTGCTGGATGGTGTCCTGAAACAGACACAGAATGTCTCCATCAACTCGTCCTTCCGAACTGCAACTTCTTTAGCAAACCACTTGCTACCCCTCCCCAACTTCATCCCTCCCTCTCCAGACTCCCTCCAGCTCTCCAACCTCTCAGATATTGCTCCCAGTCTGGTCCCTTTTCCCGTTAACAAAATCTACGGGATTAGCAAATAAACGAACAAATAGGATCACTAAGACATTTCTTGGGCATCTCACTCACTAAGGGCCGTGGATTTAGAATACGTCTCGGGAAGAAAAAACAAAAAACAAAACAAAACACGCATTGGGAAACCCCACGCCTGACTCGACCCTCCCCATCACTCTTTGGGCGAAGCTAATTTTCAGAGTTCTGATGACGGCTGGAAAAGGAAAGAATACAAGCATTTCTGCGGAAGCTATCTTAAAGTTGCTATTTGATCAACTACCCAAATGTATACCTCCTACTTCAAATATGTAAGTGTGCAAAAACTAGAACTCCCGAGGACAAAATGCAAGTATTGAAAAAAGGTCAGGACTGGTGATGGTAGGCCGGGGAGGAGTTGTGGAAGTAATGGGTAGGGGCGAACAGAATTTGCGCCTCCAAATTGGCTGTGCGTCGCACGCACGCGCATTGGCCAGTGGCCGCCAGGGAGTACAGCTGAGGGCGCGCTGAGGCGCGTGCCCGAGTGTGGAGAGCGCGCGGCGCTGGCGCTGGCGCAGACTGGCCGCGCAGCCGCGGTTCCTACCTGGTAGCTGCTGAGGTCGTGGTTGTGGCGCTCCTCGATGTCGCTGAGCTGCCGCTCCAGCGACTCTTTGGTGCCACGTACGGACTCAAGCTCGATGCTCTTGGACTGCAGCTGGCGCCGGTATTCCGCAATCTCTTCCTTGGCGGAGCGGATGGCCTCCTTGTTCTGCTCCGCTGCCTCGGTGAGCTTGGCGTAGCGGCACTTAAACCACTCTTCTGCTTGGTGCATGTTCTGGTCGGAGTGGCTCTCTAGTTGGGAGCGAATCTCCTTCAGCGCCGACGAGATGTCTGTCTTCAGGTAGTCTTTGCGCTCCACCGTGATGTGCGAGGCCTGGATCTGGGCCAGCAGGTCGGCCACCTCTTCCTCGTGATTGCTCCGTAAGAAGGCTACCTCATCCTGCAGCGACTGCACCTTCTTGTCCAGCTCCACCTTCACCAGCGACGCTTCTTCAATGTCTTTGCGCAGCGCTCGGATGGCCGCTTCTGTGTCGTCGCGCAGCCGTGCCTCCTCCTCGAAGCGCTCCTTGAGCCGGTGGATGTCTTCCTCCAGGTGGTCTGAGTCCAGCTGTACCTGAGCCTTCTCGTGATTCACCATCTCGAGTGTGGCGCGCAGCTCACGGATCTCTTGGTCGTACGCATCGCCCAGCTGGGCGTGCGAGGCCTGCTTCTGCCGCAAAGCCTGGATCTCGGCCTCGATTTCCTTATTCTGCTGTTCCAGGTAGTGCACCTTCTCGATGTAGCCCGCGAAGCGGTCGTTTAGCCCCTGCAGCTGCTCCTTCTCGTTGGAGCGGGACAGCTTGTAGTCGCCGCCCGTCGCAGAGACGCCGTTGAGCAGGGACGAGGATTGGCTGAAGTCGAGGCTGCTCTCTGCTGAGCTGAGCATAGCCGAGCTATAGGTGAGGCGCGGGCCGAGCGCGCTGCGCTTGTAGGAGGACGACACGGTGCTGGGCGAGCCGCGGGACCAGGACTGCGATCGGAAGCCGCTGGACGGCGAGCCGCTGACGCGGCTGAAACTGGAGCGGGTTTCGGTTACCCGCCGGTAGGCGGACGGGTTGCCCAGCGAGTCCAATGTGTAGCTCATCTTGGAGGCCTCGGGGTGTGTGGCTGTCACAGCATTCTGCTGGTCTCACCGCTGCCCATTTATAGCCGCGGCTGCGGGTCCCGGGCTAGGGCCCCGCCCCATGGAGGAGGCGGCCGAGGAGGCGGGGACTGCGGGCCCCGGGCCGGGGAGATGTCCGGGTGGGGTAGGGTGGAGGGGGAAGATGGGTGTAAAGACAGCCCAGCAGTGATTCAGCGCCGGCTCCACGTGGGCCCACCCTGTATCCTACTCCGGACTTTGCTGACTTGTCTCTGGCCCCTCCTCCAGTTCTCCTATGGTCCTGGACCACTTGCACCCCTCCCAGCCTCCCCTCTTCGTTTCTCTTCACTTTCGGATTGCGTTTTTCACCTCCGGTGCCAGTATTCACACAACGCCCTTTCTTTGTCTTTTCACTCTCCCACCGTTCGGGCAGCTTTTCTTCCTACCCCCTAGACACCTTGCTTTTTTCCCTTAGCCCTCTGCGCTCTTATCTCTGTGGCTTTCTCTTCTGTGTTTTCTCTATTGCTTTTTTCTCTACTCATTTTCTATGCTTAATCACTTCGCCCTCTTTTTGGCACCTCTCCAACCTCCCACTTTAAACCTTTATTCCAACTCTCTGTGTCCTTCTCTGAGCCCCTGCCTCGTGGACCCTTTTCTTCCCACCAGTTCCTCCTTCCCATCTCCTTTCTCCCCTCCCCCTACACTCTCCCCTTCCGCACCCTCATCTCCCCTTGCCTCCCTCCCCTTCCCCCACTCTTCGTCTTCAAGCAGACCAAGATCAGATAGTTGGGAGTAGAAGAAAAAACACAAAGACCTGTCGGCCTGAAGTCTTTGGAAAGGGGACAAAGAGGATGGACGGGCTGGGGTAGTTATTTGTATTAAAAGTGTGATATGACGCTATGTTCTACTTATCGTTTGGGGAACGTCCGCGGCTTCCACGGGGGCGGAAGGTAAGGCGCTGGAGCTCGAGGTGGCGCCGGCAGCACCAGGGACAGCGCCCAGGCCTGCGAGCCCGGGGACTGGGCCTCCCAGGGGGCTGGTTCCCCACAGTACCTGTCAAATTGGCGGGTGTGGGGGGTTCCTGCCGTTACTTTTTCCTGAGCAAAGACATTTAAAACTTGTTTGTAGTGACTATTTGCAGGAGTCAAGCTGGAAACGCACGCTAAGATTTCTCTGCAATGCAGGGTTGGCACCATGATCAGACTGCAGATTTTGAAAACCACTAAAAATTCATTCAAGTAACAGAAATAATATATTTGTAGCCAGTTTGAGTTTTCTAACATATGATGGGTACACGAAGTCAAGAGATGCAGGGCCTGAAATCTGAAGGTCAAATATTCCTTGGAAATGGGAATTTGAAACCCGCTGAGATGAAAAGCCCAGTGAGATACAGTTTTAAGTTTGAGCTCGAACAATCGTCTTGTCTTCTTTCTGTTCAGTACTTACTCTCTGTGGGTAACTATGATGATTGAAAAGCATCTGAATTAATTTAAAATTAATTTAAAAGTTGCCAAAAAGATTCATCACACTCTTGAACAAAACCAGATATTTTTTCTCCATTTACTTTTATTATTTAAAAAAATGATTTATTGTTGCTGTAATGCATTTTCCCCTTTTTTCCTCATTGCTATCCCATGTCTTGCCCACCTCCCCTTCTCCCACATTCAATCTCCACCCTGTTGTTCACGTCCATGGGTCATTTATACTAGTTCCTTGACTAGCCTTTCCCCCTTCTTTCTCCTTTTCTCCTCCTCCCCAGTCTCCTCTGCTCACTATCAATCTGTTTCTTGTTTCCATGTAATGCATGTCCTTGTTTAGACTTTAATGACTAATTGGAATAGATTTGCCATGTCTTTAAGTATGTTTATTTAAACAAGGAATCAACACTGACTTCCTACTGCCTGGTGCACTGCTAAGTGTTAAAATGTCTTTTGGGGAAAATTTAGGGTGAAAATATTTACAATACTGCAAGACAAAGTAGGGCGTGGTATGCAGGACTAATGACCATGTTTGCAGGGGCCACAGGCACAAGTGATGGCATGTGAAATACCTGCTGCAGCTGAGGAGAAACCACTGCTTGTGAAAAGTAGGGACCCAGACTTGGACTTAATGTTTTCTTTTCACAACATGTTCTCTCTAGTCCTTGTTTATTAAATGGTGAGATCATGTCAATCAATAAGTAATCAGAAAAGGCCTGGGTTTCTAGAGGGTTTTATTTATAGATTTTTATCTTTATAAGATCTCTTGGCCTGCTTGAATTTTAAAATAGCAGGGATTAATTTAGGGAGTGACTTTGGTTTATTAATGTCAAACTGCAGTATTGCAGGTTGTGTGTGGGAAGGCTGTTCTAGTTTGCTGAGTGATGGGTAGGCTACCTTTCAGGCAATGAGAGCCCATGTCTCCAGCTACTGGGAGAGGCAGATAACAGTGAGGGACTGGCCTGTGAATATTGTAAAAACAAGATATTCTGGTTTCAGATAAATAAATAAAGGGAAGGAGAAAGAAAATGCCCTGCTCTTTTGTAAAGTACTACCAATCTCTTGGCTGGACTGAGAAACATGTCACCAGATAAGGTTGAATGCTAATTTTGAAGTAATTATGCTTTAGTTATTTATTACTTTGTTTTATTTAAAAAATAGAAAACCCAGTGGCAATTTCAAATTGCATACTCACCAAAAGTACTTCTTGTACTGAGAACAAATGGTTAACGGGCAGGCTGTTGCTGTTTCTGTTCTTCAGGTTTGTGAAAATGAGATGGCTCTGCAGAGAGACATTTACAAGGAAACACATGTCTAACTTCACAATTAGCCTGTTTTTCCTTGTATCTAGATTAGCTCAGAAATTGTTAACCTTCCAACTGGTTACAGAAGGAGGAAAGTATTGCATACCAACAAAATAACAGCCAATTACTCAAGCTAAATTCAGTGTGTCTAGACTCTGTAGCTTAAAATTGTAACTTCAATATCACATGTGGTATTGTTCAGGCTGACCATGACAGTTAATGCAGAGTTGTAGCAGTCACCTTATTAAGGAAAAAAAGTTCCCATGGCTTAAAAAATGGTTGATTCGGTTTCACATTTAGAAAAATGTTTTATTTTGTATTAGATTTATCACTTTAATCACTATTTTTGAAGGTGACTTGAAGGTTAAAATCTATAACATTTGTTTTCCCTCTTTGTCTTATATTTTTGAAGAACACTTATCATGCTAATATTTTTCATAGAAAGAAATGTAAGGCTTTGCATTTTTACCCTAGTAAGGTTTCAGGAGCTTTTGAAAGTATTAACAAGAAAGAAAAAAAGCATAATGATCTAACTGAATTTACAGCACTGTTGAGTTGGACTCTGATACTTGCGTACTTTATTTTAAATAGGCAAATTACACATATGATTTGGATGAAAATGTAAAATTCACACATTATTACCACAAGTTGCAGCATATTTTAAATCCCTTTATAGGGAAATACAGAGTATATTGTGTGTTCCTTCAGTAGATCAAGTGCAAACATTAACTTTCTAGTTAAGGAATAGCTAATGTGAGGTCTTAGCTAAGGAGAGTGGGCAAGTGCCCTTTGCACAGGGGCTTAATCATATTTATCTGATTCATAAGAGGTTTACTGGGTCAAATAATAAGGTTAGAAAAATAAGGAGTTGTGTATTTTCTTTCTTCTCATATTTCCTTACATTCTAAAGAATACTTTTTTGATACACGGAAATTCGAGGATGGGCAGCAAGCAAGGCATCCTTTGGCCTGGGACCTGATGTTAGAACTCAGGAGGAATAAATGATTTATACATCATCTTTTGCTCATTAGTTAAGGGGTTGTTGATGGGGACTTTGTCCCCAGGAGAGGGAACAAAAGGAAAATGAAAATTATAACATTTATTTCTACTTGACCTTCGAGATGTCAAACTTCAAGAGCCACTTTGACTTTTGCTCTTTTTGATTTCAGACATTGAAAGCAAAATAAACATATCATCAGGAAAGCAAAGATGTTCCTTGTTAGGAAAATGAGGATGTATGTTCTTATCATCTTTAATTAAAAGAAGTCCATCTGAACCACAGTGCTCTTTTTTGAACATCAAACAGTGGAATGATGTTTGTTTCCCTTGCCAGAATTTTTGTTCATCAAATATTGCCTAATATTTCTGTCAGTGACTGTTTCTTTGAAAAGTTAAATGAAGTATTTAAAAAATTAGAAACACTTCTGTATCTTTATATTATTCCAAATATAAGCTTTGTCAGTTTTGAAATTTTATATCTGGAAATGTCATGTTTTAAGGAGGAAAGATTTAGCTTTTGGCTTTAATATAGCTTGATTTTTCTTTTTCTTTTTCCTTTTTCTTTTTTTGCTGTGTAATGCATTTACCCCACCACTTGGAATCAGTTCCATCAAAGCCAGAGGAGGTCTTATTATTATTATTATTATTTTAAGTATTTAAGTTATCCTTTCTAAAAGTATTCTAAAAATAAAATTCAGTAGGTGCATAATAAAACTGTACTGCTGTATTAATTTTCAGCATGACTTTAACTGGACACAGTGGCTTTACCTGTACAAGGACAGACCCTGATGATATGCATTTTAATTTCTAAAAGCCAGCCTGCATTGCTCATAACTGCAGCAGTGCAGCTACAGAGTATTTATAGCACATTTTATCCCAAGCTTACCATGGCCTGACTTAGCAAGGGACATGATTATTTTATTAGAAACTCTTAATTAAAATGAGCTTTGTAAAACTAGAGCAGATCAATGATCTATTATCTTTAGACCAATTTCTGAAGAAAGTGAAACCAAGGGACATAAAGTCAGAGAAAAACCCCACCTAAAAATGAAGTCTCCTTGTGTCAGGGTGGTGTTTTGTCTTCATAATCTCAGCAGGTTTGAAAAGCAGGACTCTTTCAGAACCCTCGGAGAATGGTCTCACTGTCAAACTATCTCTTTTTACTTAGATAGTCATGAACATCAGATAATTTAGAATATTTTTACTCACTTATTCATTTAACCTAACATTTACAAAATGCAGTGAAACAATAAGTATTTTCTTCTAGCTTTCCCCCTGTAATTTAAATACAGATGTACCTTCCTATTTACATAACTCCATGCCCTGTTTTATAAAATAAGTATATCTGAGTATGCAACTTGCTACCTTAGAGGAATGAATACAGTACTGTCTGGTGTGGCTTGGTAGATTAGCACCACCCTGTGAACCCAAAGGTTGCTGGTTCGATTCCCCAGTCAGGGCACATAACCAGGTTGTAAGCCAGGTCTCCAGCCAGGTCCGTAGCTGGAGGCAGGTGAAAGGCAACCATACATTGATGTTCCTCTCCCTTTCTTCCTCCCTTCCTGCCCTTCTCTGTGAAAATAATAAATAAAATCTTTAAAAATAAAATAAAAAAAGAAAAGAAAATATTTTAAGGGCCTTTTAGATCAAAAATGATAAAATAATAATAATAATAATATAATACTAATGATAATGGATTAAGAAAGCCTAATTCAGTCTGTGTGTTAATTTCTGTCTGTCTTTCTGTCCCTGCCTCTTTCTTTGTTTCCTGTTTTATTGAGAGCACTGTCATTGTGGAGCTGAAGGTGGTGAGGTGACAGAAGTGGTGAGCTGTGAGCTGGCCTAGTTTGCCTGAACACTATTCCTTTACATTTTTGGTGCCCTGAATCCCAAAGCCATCCATCATCATCCCTAGATTTTCCATGTGAATAGTGCATTATATCAAAGAAATGAAACAAAGAACAAAATCCACCTGTTATCTCCTCTGGCCTGGAGGTGGACAGGGTAGAGGGCAGATTATTATTCCCATTTTACAGATGATGAAGTTAACTGAGAGATTTGTCCAAGGCCACCCACTGGGTAGGTGGTAGAGCCGGGACAAGAACTCGTATCTTGTGACACTAGTACTAATGTTTAAAAAAAATTCCTTTAGGAAGTCATCGAAGCCAGGCTTAACTGGCATGATAAGAATACTTAGGCAGACTTTAGTAATATAACAATAACTGGTTTTTATGAACTGCTTATTAGGTGCCCATCACTATACCAAGAATTTACTGGATTATCTTATTTAATCATCATAATCCTTTAAAACAACACTATTATTATTTCCACCATTTTGTAGAAAGAGCATTGAGCATGCAGGCACTGAGAGGCTGAGTACTGCACCAGCTGGGAAACGGTGGGGTGGCTCAAGTGTGAACCCAGGCAAGTGGGTGCTGGGGGTAGGCAGGCCTCACCCTGGTGCTGCGCCACCTTGACAGCCTTGCAGCCAATCTTAGTAATTTTACTTAAAGCTAATTGTTTAACTGTTAAGTCATATTTAAAATATCCAGGATATATGCTATGCATTCTTTTGCTGCCTTTTCCTAGTTATGCAAAAACTAAAGATTTTAATGTTTTTCTCAGATGAACAATGTTCCTTGGCTTGTGACTTTATTAAAAATATTAAAAAATGAAAAATTATAATTACTTGTCTGTTACTTTTTTCATAACAAATTAATGTTCTATGTAATATGAAGGCCAGTTAACTTATTTATTCAAATTTTTGATTTGAGGGTATTATCTCTAATCATTTATCTATTATTTTACTTGGTATCTGTTATTTATGTATACAGGTATGTTTGGTTTAGTTCCTAGATTTTAATTTGTATCACACATTAATTTATCATCATATATCATACATATGATAATATATCAAATATAATCTATATATTTAGATACATTTAAATTTAAAAGAAAATCTTTTAATCATTATGTGTTGGCAATATTTGGTAGATGTCAAACTCTTCAAACTAAATCTACTTTGAGAGATCCACTAATAAACAACAAATCTTGGCAGGAGAAATAGCCTGGCCTGCATTGCTCATCAGGGAAGTTTACAATGGGATGACTGGCAAGGAAGCATCTTTTTAAATCTATTAAAACAGCGAAGAGATGGTCACGAATAATTTTAAGCCAATTTCCTGGTACTCTATTTTATATTCTAAAATAAGGGTTATGTGGCCATAGAACAATATATATGTTACCTGAAGATCAGTCAGGCTTTATCCATTTCAGTAATTTATGAGACACCCTTTTTTTTTCATTTGCATAAATCTGCTTTGGCTTCTGCACTGTTAGCTAGGGTCAAGGAAGAGAACTGCTCCTCATTTTCTCCTGAACAAAGTTGCCCTTGGAAAGAAATAGCATGTATTCTATATTAGTCATGATAACAATCAGCTTCTGGATTTGGATTACACAAAATTATTAGCAACTGAATGCCTAATGATGAAAAATTGTTCTTTAGCCACAGTGACTCATTTAATATAATTTGCTGTTTTCTTCTGCTTCCTGTTAGCCCACAGGGTCCTATGTGCCTGTCATGCTCAATACACTTTAGACGTTTGATGCCTCCTTGGAACCTCATAACAGTGGCATCCATGTGCTTTGAATAAAGGGCATGTTCATACTGTGATCAAGTCTTTAGGCTTGGTTGATGATCCCATATCATGTTGATGAGAGTGTCTGCTTTGGGTTTCCCATTCTCCTTTGCACTCCCAGGACCTGGTCCTAGGAAAATACTTTCCATTCCCAACCCCCCACCCCCCCACCCCTCCCCCCAGGTACAAATTTAGGTGGTATCACATATAGCACATTTAAATAACATCTCAATACACTGACTGAACTTAAAGTTCTCAGTGACAGATACTGAGTCTTACACACATTTGTGTGTCCCCTAGTGTTTTATGGATTGCAAGTGCCCAATCATTATTTGTTGTGTGAATGAATACATGAAGTCCCATCTTTTCTCCTAAAACTTTTAACAAACACTAGCCACTGTGTTGGACATGGGGGCAGAAGGCAGAATCCTAGTTTAGTGGGTTTAGGCAAATAGACAGTTACCTTGAGGGGGGCAATGGGGTAGCTATTTCTAGTTATGGTAGAGATATATAGTAAATCATGAGAGTGTAGAGGATGAGTAAGTAAACCAACTGGTGAGGAGAGTGGAAGAACTTCAGGGAGAACTTTCTAGAGGAGGTGACACTGGAGGTGAGTTTGAGGTACGAGTAGAAAGTTCCCAGGTGAGAGAAGGAGGATAAATCAATTAAAGACATCAACATGAGGGCAAGGCAAGCACCACTTGTGGTGGTGGGTGGTAGGGCAGTGTCATGTATCACCTGCTGGAGAGTATATAACCCAGGGTGGAAGGATGGGGTCATGTAGCACACACTGTAGAAAGGGAGGCACTGTCCAGTTGTGAGAGAAGCAACCATGTAGCCCAGTATAAAAAGAGGACACAGAGTCAAGGTTGACAAAATGGGGGCCATGTAGCCCAGGCTGGAGGCAGAAGCAAAAGAGAGATATGGAAGGTTTTCCATGTTGTGACAGGACTTTTACATTTATTACACAGCTGGTCAGAGGTTGTGAAGCATGCAAACAACACGATTGGAGGAAGGTATAAATTAGGAAGGATGGTTAAGGAGAGGTGGGCCGGGGGGTGGGCTGCAATAAGGACAGGGTTTGAAAGAATAGGTAGATGGTGAAGCATTCCCTGTATCCTTTCCTATGGCTGCTGTAACAAACTGTCACAAGCTTGGTAGCTGAAGAGAACATAAATATCTTCTTTTACAGTTCTGGAAGCTGAAAGTCCAAAATCAGTCTCATTGGGCTAGGACTGTGTTTTTCTTGATGACTCTACGAGAGAATTTGTTTCCTCAGCTTTTCCAGCTTCTAGAAGCAGTCTGTGTTCTGGGGCTCCTGGCCCCTTCCTTTATTTTCAAAGTCAGCAACATAGCATTGTTCCTTCTCTCCGGCCTCTGGGCCATCTCATATTTTCTTTTCACACTCTAACCCTTCTGCTGTCTTCTAAGACCTTTGTGATTACATTGACCTCCCACACCTCCCTAGTAATCTAGGATAATCTCTTCATTTTAAGATCTGTTTTAGTTTGCTAGGGCTGCCATAATGGAGTACCAGAGACGGGGTGGCTTAAACAACATTTTTTTTCTTCCAATTCTGGAGGCTGGAAGTCTGAGGTCAAAATGTTTATAGTTTGGTTTCTTCTGAGCTCTTTCTCCTTGGTTTATTGATGGTCTTCTTCCCTCTGTATTCTCACATGGTTGTCCTGTGTGTATGCCTGTGTCTGGGGTCTGGTGTGTGTCTTCTCTGTCTTCTTTCTCCTCTTCTTATAAGGATACTAGTCAGATTGAATTAGGGTCCATCTATCTTAATGACCCTATTTTAACTTAACTACCAATATAAATGCTCTTTGTCCAAATACAGTCATATTCTGAAGTGCTGGGGTTCAGAGGTCTTCATTTTTGGGGTTCCTACAATAAGGTCCTTAAGTTAATTATTTTCAAGATTTGTTTTGACATGTAAGGTAACATAGTCACAGGTATGGGGAATTCAATGTGGACATATTTGCTGAGGGGTAATGATCATTCTACCGTGTCACCCCAAGATATAACGTATGGGAGGAAAGTCAGGTGTAGTGGTCAGAGGCAGTTGGAGCAGAATTTGGGGAGTCTGTGAGGCAACCAAGTGGGAAATCTTCCAGATGGTTGAATTTTCTTGTCTAATCAGGAAAGCCCTACAGGCCCATCCAAGTTTCTTTCTCCTCATTTGTAAAGCAGTGGTAATAATCCACCTATTTCATAATGTGGTTGTGAGGACTAAATGACATGCTGTACGTAAGGTCCTAGTGCCTTTGACAGTGCTCAATAAATGATAGCTATTGTGACTATTATTAAGATGATGACTCACCACCTCCACAGTGCTTGTTGTGGCACTGGGCAGAGTAGCTGCTCCCTGTGTAGCAGGACAGATTAAAGACAGTCTATCTCATAACTTTTTCATGAAGAGTTTTAGATATGTCAGCCCTGGCTAGTGTGGCTCAGTGGATTGAGTGCCGGCCTACAAACCAAAGGGTCGCTGGTTCAATTCCCAGGCAGGGCACTGGGAATTGCCTGGATTGCTGGCCAGGTCCCTAGTTGGGGGTGTGTGAAAGGCAACCATACATGGATGTTTCTCTCCCTCTCTTTCGCCCTCCCTTCCTCTCTCTTTAAAAATAAATAAATAAAAACTTTAAAGATTTTAGACATATCAGAGAGTCAAGAATTTGCCCTTTGTAAAAGAGAAATAAATTAATGTACTTTAACTTACCAGGTTTGGCAGTAAGAAAGAACTAAGATATTATAAAGTTATTCAAACAGAATGTTATTGGATGCTTGATTTTAGGTAGGGTTCAATGTCAAAACAATGGAAGAATTTATTTTTCCTAATACTCCAGTATGTGAATGCATTTAACAGAACACATGCTCCCTTTCACAGCCCCCACATTTTTTGCATACCGACATAACAGAAAGAGGTAGTCACTTGGTTGGGGTAATACATGTAATGGATTTAACAGGGCAGACTACTCCCATTTTGCTTTCTTTTAAATTTCCAATCCTTCCCTTTGTACCAGTTTTAAGAGCTACAGAACTGACATTAATAAACAGGACATGTACTTTTGTAAATATGCATTCAGCCTTGATTACAGATCAAATGTTTTGTCTCAGGGCTACCAATGATGTGCCTACCAAAGCACAAAGTAGAAGTTTCATTGACTTAGACACAAAGGCAGGAAGCCCCTGGATGACATGAAGTAGGATACCTTGGGACTTACCTCCAACATCTTCTGGATTTCTAAGTTCAAATTCTACCTTCACCGGTTCCCAACTGTGTGAATTTGGACACATTTAGGCACAGCTGCCAATTCCTTCCATGCATTAGTTTCTTCATCACTATGAAAAAATTAATATGATGAGGATAATAGTAGCACCCTCTGTAAGAATTGTCTTAGAGCAATGCTCAATAAGTGGCTTTAACAACTTAGCAAGTGTTTATTGAGCTCCTACTGTATATTGGGTCCATGTCTGTAAACATCTTATTAATATTCAATGTTCACAGCAGCCAAGTGAGATGATGTTATACTTCTCTTTTTTAAAACAGGAGACTGAGACACAGAGATCTAAACTACCTGACTGAGGTCTTCTGGGTGGAGGAAAGGGTGCATCCCATGTCTAGTGCTCTTTTTACCACAATACAGGTATTGGGTATAATCAATAACTTTCATTTTTGTAATTGTAAACCCTGATTTTCTTGCTAACATAAGCCTTGGATTCTTATTCATTTTGAGTACTTAAAGCTTATGCCTTTTAGATTTTTTTATTTATAGACAGATACTATCAATAGGTGAGAGTCAGAGAGAACTTAAGAATACATTTCAACAAAAATAATATGGGGGTGAAAACATTTATCACAGTATGCTTCATATGAAAATCTCTGATAGAGAGCATGTTATTTGCTCGGCAAGCTGCTAAGGCTCCAGAAAGGAATGAGAAAGTCCTCTTTACCAAGGTCATTTGTCTAAAATAGTAATTGTCAGAACACTCAGAAACCTCCTGTGCTTGCCAGAGCTTTTCTGAAATTTTTGTAATCAGAATTCAGGCTGATTCAGATGCGTACATCTGAATACATATTGCCTCCTATTTAATTACATTATGGGTGTAAATTACCCCCAGTGCCAAACATTTCTGCCCTATATTTCAGAACTGTGTTGCAATTAGGTCTCCTGTTGTGCCTTGAAATTTTACAGTGACAACACACGTATCACAGGACTAATTATGAAAGCCACGTTCAATGTGCAGCTTCATTTAAATTCTGCTTTCATGATTCTATATTTGAAATACAATATTCAACCCTGTTGATCTTCTATCAACCCCTAAGTCTAAGTGGTTTTTCTGTTTACAATCTCAGGAATAACAGGTGATGAATTTGTCACATGCAAAGACTAAGGCTCTGAGAGTCAGTGACAGGGTAGTATTGACAGGTCAGGTGAGCTTGAGCTTCCCTTGGCTTTAGTTTGCTCATCTGTCAGGTGGGGATAGTTGAAAGAAACTACCCTTTCCAAGGATAAATTAGAGATTGCATAAAACATGTGAAAAGGCTCAGCTGAAGTATCAAGAAACCCAATGTGAGAGTGACTAAAAGAACAAAGATTTATTCCTCTTTCCCATACTAATTCTGGAGGATAGGCACTCTGCGCTGCTGCTCCATGTGGTCATTTTGGGGTGTTCTAGATCCCTTGCACTTGTTTCTTTGCTGCTTGCTAAGATGTTGTTCTCATCTGCTTGGTTGGAGTTGGGGTTCAAGCACAGCCATGTTCTAGCTCCCAGGAAGAAAAAAAAGTGACAGGCTCTTTTTAAACCCAGTTCTGGAAGAGACACATATCACTTCTGCTTACACGCCAGGGGTGGTAACAAAGTCACACAGGCTGAGAAGCTGTCAGTGGCCAGTGCCTTCTGGCCAGGCAGCTGTAGGCCCAGCTACACTTGCTCCTATGGGAGAAGGAGGGAATAGATTTGGATGGATAAACAAGTCTGTGCTAAAAATGACTGTTAACAAAAGTAAACTATTGTTATTTGAATTTCTGCCATGATCTAACTGTGTACACACTTTGTTTTATTATCTCAATAGACCTACAAGGTAGATATCATTATCCTACCTAAGAAAATAGCACTTCAAAGATGTTTTGCTATTTAGCCAAGTTCAAAGGGTTCATACATAATAGCAGAGCTGGGACAGGAAGCACCTCTATCTGATGTCAAAGCCAGGTGCTCTCAATCATAGTAAGATTCCAAAAGTGAGATTTTAATCAGTTGGGTGGACCAGAGGGTACCATACTTAGAATTTTCATATGATGATATTCTTCCCTTCCTCAATGCTCCCTTGTGATCCTGCTCCTATCCAAATTCTGTCCACTGGGGCACCACTCAATTTCTACCTCATTGTGAAGACTTGGCTGCCACTTCTCTCCTCTTCTAGAAGTTCTTCCAGCACCCACTTGTGAATAAACCTCATTCCTGCAGTAAAATGTCCAGCTCCTTAAAGACAAAGATCTCTCCTTAATCTGCTGCATCTTCTTCCTTCTCTCCCCACCATTACCCAGGGAGTGCTTTATGAATAGACATGCTGAATTAAACAAAATCAAGGAGCGTGTCAGAGTTATCACTTCTTAGACTCAGAAAAACCAGAATTTTGACTCTTGTCTTTTCCTTGTCTTTTGAATGGCAACTTAGTTGCATTTGCTTAAATTTAGATTTTGGCTTCTTAATCTTTTGATCCTTCACTCACTTGAAAACTCCTTCTACAAGCCAAGAGTACAGGTCAAGCAAAGTCAAAACCAAGATGGCAAGAGCCCTGGCCTGGTGTGGCTCAGTGGATTGGGTGCCAGCCTGCAAGTCAAAGGGTCTCCAGTTCAATTCCCAGTCAGAGCACATGCCTGGGTTTCTGGCCAGGTCTCCAGTTGCGGGTGCTGAGAGGCAGCCACACATTGATGTTTTTCTCTCTTTCCTTCTCCTTCCCTTTCCTTCTCTCTAAAATTAAAATAAATAAAATATTAAAAAATGGCCATGAATGTGGCCATTTTTGGTGTCTGGTTTGTATGAATGATAACTTGCAGCAAGGAAACTTCTGGCTTCTCTCCATAGTTCAGCTTATCTGTATGAAGACAATGTGTAGCCACATCACCTCTGTGAAGTGAACTAGGAACAGAGCCAGGGATGTTTATGCATTTCAGCAGCAATATACATAACCAATGGCCAACATTAGTTTGGTGATCATGTGGTAAACTAGGAAGTCAGAGAGAAAAAGATGAGATTTTCCCCCCATTGATCTCTTTTAATCAATATGCAGAAAACAGCTGATTTTGACCATTTGGATCTCAAAGGAAAATCTTTACCTTGAGCTGCTCTCTACAGCACATGGTGGGCACATCAGTCTCACACATAGGCTTCATCAGTTTCACCAATTGCCCCTTTGATTTTTGCTTCTATTGAGCTTTCATTAAATCCCACCTTGTGTTTACTCTAAATAAATGTGCACAGAAATGGGAAAGCCCTTTCTTTTAGTGATATTGGATGACACTTGCTGGAGATAGTTGCTGGGAGTTGGAACCCCTGTTTTCATAAGAGGTTTAGGAGGAGAAGCCTTTCAAACTAGTGTCTTCCCCTTTCCCTCCTGCCTTTCAAGGACCTTGCTCCATTACTGGGTGGCAGGGACAACTGTGATGGATCCTAATGTGCATTCCCTTTGAGATCTAAGTGCAACAGTCAGGATCTTGGCTTGGATTCCTTCTCAGCTTCTAACTTGGTTATTTAAAAAAATGTGTGTGGGTTCTTGTTAGACAGGTAATAAAAATAGCAACCGTGTCACATGTCATTCTTTTAAATTAAGCATTTACATCACATTTTATACTTCCAAAGTGATCTGGAAGCCCTTAGATTCTTTGTCAGTCATGATGCCTTTGTGAGCCATATTCATGAAAGTATTTAACTCCACCTTGGGAGAGGGTGGTAAGGACTGATTAAACAGGGTTTTAAAGTGTTAGTAAACAGGGGTTGGAATCTGTCCCTGGGCCCAACCTTTTGTTATCCCCTGATTTGTAGTGATGCCATCGATGGAACAGAATGGCAGAGACTAAACTTGAAAAGGCTTTTGACAGATTTATTGAATCTGGGCATAATTGGAAGAAAATGGTCTTTACCAGCTGGAAATTAGCTTGCCTTAAAACCCCCTACCAATAAAAGAACCCATATTTGAGCTAAAGTGAAATATTTTATTTTTTGTTTTTTAAAGATTTTATTTATTATTTCCAGAGAAAGGGGAAGAGAGAGAGACAGAGAGGGAGAGAGACATCACTGTATGGTTGCCTTTCACCTGCCTCCAGCCATGGACCTGGCTGGAGACCTGGCTTGCAACCTGGTTACGTGCCCTGGCTGGGAATCTAACCAGTGACCTTTGAGCTTGCAGACTGGTGCCTCATCCATTGTGCCACCAGCCAGGTCTGTAATATTATTTCAAGTGGGTAAAGAAAAAGCTACTAAAAAAGCAGGCATATATCTGGGGTCTTGCTAACTACCTGATTAAAAATTGCTGTGTAGAATAGTCATGCCCAGAAATACTGATAACTTTCTCCTTGGACTCTAATGTAAAGTACAAAAACACTGTGAGTTATTTTTATTTATTCTGTTTTCCCCCACCTAGTTTATAATAATAATTCTCTTATAAGGATATTATTTCCTTTAGTGTACTATTCCCCTGGTTCCAGTTTTGGTGATTGTTCATTATGTTCTGGGATAACTTGTAGTTTTCACAATTAAAAATCCCCTCAATTTGTCCAGTGACTCTTTCTTTGTCTGGTACTAATTAGGTCACTAAAATTAAAAAAAAAAAAAAATCTCTTCAACACACTGCCATTGATAATTTTAACACCAAAATGGCTTGAATCACACTCAAATGATTTTTATGAATTTCATTTTCATAAACTACCTCACAGAGATGTATCTGTTCATTTATGTGTTTGTTCATTCATTCAACAAGCCAGTTACCATTCACTGGGATTCTAAATTATTAAAATGATTAAAAGGCCAGGAGCTGTGACCTGTTCCATTAAGCCTCCAGGCACAGAGCTAGAAATGTGTCCAGACCTGAATAGTGTCAGGCAAGTCTCTGATGATAAATGAAGGCTTGCCTCAGAAAGTAAAAGCAACTAAATACAAAGTATTTCTGCAGTTTAAATCAGCTGATATGCCAGACACAGTGGCCTGCCTTGGGAAATGAGAAATATATGACACCAGGCCTGTTCTGGAGAAACCACAGTGCAGGAGGGCATTGGAACATGGACAGCTGGAGTTCTCTGTAGCTGGTAGCCATCATACAAAATGGCCAATTGTGTATGTATATGGCATACATTAGCTTTAATCTTCCAAATGACACTATACAGTCAGTATTGTTCCCATTTTATATATTAGAAAACTGAGCTTCCAAGAAGTATGATGAAACTAGTAAACCAAAGAGCTGGCATTGGAAATGTGCTTTTTCCAGAACACACTGCTTTTCATGCTGATTCCTTGGTCACAGCAGTCTGAGTAGTACTGTAGATTTGGAACATCTACAGTGTGTCATTTTCCTGGTGCAGTCTTATATGGCTGGACCCTCAGCCCCCATGTAATTCTTTCTATGTGGATCAAATGATGCTATCAAACAGGGGAGTGCTGTGGCTGGGGAAGGGTGGATGTTAGGTAATAAGTATATGAGGATTTTACCTGGCTTGTGAGTTGCTACTTTTACTGGCTCATTTCTTAAGAGAACATCCTTTCCTCTCTGCAGTAAGACAGGTGGGGAGAAACATACCATGTCTTCTAGGGTAAGCTCAGGTGTGAATGGGCCACAAACCTACATTGCTTTGTAGCCTCAGTTTTGTCCTGAAAATATGGTGGTACGGCCTTCTATTTGCTACTTCTCTTGTCCTAGAATTGTTCCATTAGCCTGAAGGTCACCAGCCTGGGAAGCAACCTGAGATTTCTTGGAAACTTGAGAGTGCTAACAATTTGTTGACATAAATGAACCCTGAAAATGACAAGACTTCCAAACCCCAACTTCTCCTTGCCTAGATGGTCCAGGGTTAGGGAGTTGAGGGAGAAGACAATGTATCAAAGTAGGAAAAATGTATACCTAAACCTGGATATATCTGATTTTATAGAGGAAACATAGCTTGGCTTACTCTCTGGAACCCAGTTCCTGGTTCAAAACCTACTCATTGGCTTAAATTTGTGAAGTAAAGATACTAAATTATAAAATAGTTTTTCCATGTTGATATATTCACGGATAAATCCTCACTAATTAATCTTAACCTTCAACTGCTAAAGACTCCTAGGATGATTAGCTGGCCAGTAACACTCAAATATCTGAATCAAATGCTTCTTTCTTTTTTTTTCTTTTAAATTTAATTTTATTGTTGTTGTGTTACACCCATCCCCTTTTTGCTCCCCTCTGTCCTCTTCCTCACCCACTCACTCCCCCTAAAGGCAATCCTGCTTATTGCCCATGTCCATGGTTCTTCCATGCTAGCTCCTTGACTAAACTGCTCCCCTTTTTTGCCTCCTCCTCCCACCTCCTCACTTCCCCCTTCCCTCTGCCCACTGAAGGTCTATTCATTGTATTCATGTATGTGGTTCTGTTTTGCTTGTTTGTTTGTTTTGTTCATTATTGTCCTGTAATGGGTGAGATCATATGCTATTTGTCTTTCACTGACTGGCTTATTTCACTAAGCATAATACTTTCCAGTTCCATCCATGTTGTTGCAAAAGGTAGAAGTTCCTTCTTTCGTTGTGCTGTGTATTATTCCATTGTGTAAATGTACCAAAGTTAAAAAAATTTTTTAACATATTTTATTTATTTTGCTATTACAGTTGTCCCAACTTTTCCCCCTTTGCCCACTTCCACCCAGTACCTGATTCCCTCCAGCAATGGCCCCCCACCTTAGTTCATATCCATGAGTCATGCATATAAGTTCTTTGGATTCTCTATTTCCTTTGTTCTTCTTAATATCCCCCTGTCTATTCTGTAACCACCAATGTGTACTTTTTTGTTTCCCCTTTCACATCCAGACAATTCACCATTTAATTACTGCCTTCTGTCAGCTTTTCAAATCACATTAACACAAAGTTCTCTTTTCATTATTCCAAAATGCCTACATTAATTAATTTGTTTAAAGAATTACTCTTTTAAGTATCATGAATTGCAATATTACCAAACACATGTAAAAATACATTTACACCCATACATATTTTTACACATATTTAAAGTACATACTGGATTTTGAAGTTAATACAAAAAATTTTAAATATGCCAAGAGCTTACATAATTATTACATGTTAAATGATAGTATTTAAGATACACTGTAGCAAGATTAAGCAGTTTTTTCTTCTTTCATACTTATTTTACTCTGGAATGCTATTTTTGTGAACTATATCACAGAAATGATATGTTGCAGAACTCTCTTTTGTGAAAGTTGTCCTAGAGACAGTGCCAAACCCATAGTAAGAAATGAATTTGGTTTTTGAGTCTGATCCTCCCCTCTTCAATAATACAACTCCACTTTATTTTAAGCTACTGGAACTACAACTTGTTTTTTTTGGAGTTTTCCATCTTAAATAGTAGATTTATTTATTTATTTATTTATTTATTTAGGCTGTGCACAGGTCTTACTTCTTTCAATACTCTCTTTTTCCTCTACATGTGTTTTACAAGTTGAAGCCTTCAGAAATAATGGCAACTGCAGTGCTTAGCCGGTCCCCAGAGTAGAAATGATGTCTGCTAAGTTGAGGTACAAAATAAAAATCCCTAGGATTTAAATAATTTTGTAGAATAGTATTCTAGCTATTTCTTGAACTTGTGGTTGACTTCCTATGTGGTCCTAAACTAACCCCTGAACTATTAAGAGTCTGTTGAGGTAGAGATTAGGTATGTTCACATTTTAATAATGAAGTTTACTATAGCATTCATTCCTTTCCCCAAGTATCCCCCCAAGTTGGGGGGCCTTCATAACTGGAAATGTGTACTTCCATGACTTAGTTGAAAGGAATCTCATCTAATTTACACGCTAATATAAGAATTTATATTGTCTATGTACACGAATCATATAGTTTAGTAGTTTACAACTTCCATCCAGATTGGTCTTCATTCTCAGCATCTTTTCTAACCTAAAGATTGACTGATTTCACAACACAACACACCCATGACCAGTTGCTTGCTGTATGCTGCTCTACTCTCTGCCGTGTTGCTGTAGGCTGAAAAGCCCAGCTCGGGGACCAGAACCCACCCTTCGCAGGTGGAGCCCCTGGCTCAGTTCCTTTGGCTGCTGCTTCTGGTGGGGGCCCAGCCAGCCCTCTAGTATTTCAGCAATTCCTACCAGTCACCTTGTGATGAAGCCTCTTCTGTTCTGTCCATGGTTATAGGGCTTCTTTCCAGTTGGTGTTCTGCTGGTAATTCCAGCTGACTTTTTCTCTGAAAAAGTCCAAATGCTTCTTTTTGTTTTGTTTTGTTTTCATTTTATTTATTTTTAAAAGGCTTTATTTATTATTTTTAGAGAGAAGGGCAGAGAGGGAGGAAGAAAGGGAGGGAAACATCAATGTATGGTTGCTTTTCACCTACCTCCAGTGAAGGACCTGGCTGGAGACTTGGTTTGCAACCTGGTTATGTGCAAACACATGACTGGGGAATTGAACCAGCAACTTTTGGGTTTGCAGGCTGGTACCCCTTCACTAGTCCACCAGCCAGGGCCCCAGTTGCTTTTTTATTTGTTAATTTCATGATCATTTTTTCTAATAACCTTGCTTAAAATCTGAGCATTCTATTTGATGCTTCATTTCCTATTTTTTTCTAATACTAAACTGTGGTCTAGTCTTATTTTAATATAGACAAGGTTTCTTCCTGGACTTCATGAAAGACATAGCTGTCTATTAATATAAACTACCCCAGCATTCAGGCAGATTTGGAATAAGCACACTGTCTAAGATGGTCCACCCTATATTTATAGTCAGAAGGACAGAACTGCCACTTTTTAGTCTTCTCAGCATAAAAAGAGCTTGATTAATTGACTTTTTGACATTCTTTTACATTTATCTAGTTTTTTTTTTTTTATTAAAAAAAAAACGCACAAATTCTTCTTGGTGTTAACGTGGCTTCTTCCATTAATGTCTTTTCTGATCTACTGTCAAATTTATTTTTTAGTTTTTAGTTATGGTTGACAGACAATATTATATTAGTTTCAAGTGTATAACACTGTGATCAGTCATTTACATAATTCAGGAAGTGATTACCCTGGTAAGTCTAATATCTGTCTGACACCACACAGCATTCTTATAATGCCACTGCCAGTTATAAATACTGTCAAAGGGATACGAAGTACAGCCTTTATGTCTTTGATCTCCATAGATGCTGCTGCTAGATGTTGAGCAAAAAGGAAGTTGTGGTTTGTTTTATGTTGCCTATTCCCCAAATCATAGATTCTTGGCACCAGGGGGAAAAAACCAAACAAACCAGATTCATGGCCATCTCATCTGAGTTTATATGAGAACATGGAAAAGTTAAATGACTTGATTGAGGTTATTCATCTAGCAAATTGTGTATGTAGGCATCTGAATACTTGTCTTCTAATCCCAGAGAAAGGGCTTTGCTTGCTTCATACATCACTTCTATCTACTGAGTTGCAGTGGGGGGAGCGTACAGTGTGACTACAGAATGTCTGTGTGTGTGGGGTGGGGTGAGAGAGAGGAAGAAGATACCATGTACAGAATTACAGTCACCTAGTATCCCTATTTGTTTATGGCACAAGGTGGGCACAGCCTCTAATACTTAGTTGCTAATTAAAACAAAAGGAAGGAGCCAGGTTTTCTTAGTTTTTTTTTTTTAATAATAAATACCATATATATTACCTTCCCACCATCAAATATTTATTGGTTCAGCTCAGTCCCAGGCTGGGTATATCTTTTGTGAGGTTCAGAAAAAAATATCTGGTCTATATTAAGGCAGTACTAGACCACAGATTTATCATTAGGAAAAAGTAGTGAAATCTCAAATATGACACTTAGATTTTAAGCGGAAAATGATGGTGACATTGACAAACATGGGGGCATTTGGTTCCAGGTATTTGAGTGTTACTAGACAGATGCAGACTCAAATTTGAGTGAAATTGAGCCTCAGCCCCAAGAAGTTCAAAGTCTATTTCCGTTCTCCAAAGTCTATTTCATTAAGGAAAGACAAATCTGAATTTGTAAAAAGTCTAATTTACTAAACAGAATAATGAACATTGAGAATGGAAAACATCTTAATAGATATTATTTAGATCAACCCTGTAAATTCAGAGATAAGGAACTGGCAGTAACCAAGTTCTAGCTTTCTGGAAGTCACTCTGCCTCTTGGTAGTTAAGCTTCAACTAGAATCTAGATTTGTGGTCTCTCTGCCATTCTTTCTTTCACTCAGCTTACCTCAAAGTTGCTGAGAAAAATGGTTGAATAGTTGTTCTCAGAAACTGAGAATCACATGGGAAACTTAAAAACAATGCCCTGTAGAAACAGTTGGGTATGGACACAGCTACAATTTTAATTTTAAAAATATGTTTATTATATTAATATGTGTGTGTGTATGTATGTATATATATATATATATATAGAGAGAGAGAGAGAGAGAGAGAGAGAGAGAGAGAGAGAGAGAGAGAGAGAGAGAGAGAGAGAGAGAGAGAGAGAGAGAGAGAGAGAGAGAGAAATAAAGAGAGGAGAGGGAGAGAAACATTGATTGATGTGAGAGAAAATTGATTGTTGCCTCCCAAATGCACCCCAAACAGGGATCAAACCTGCAGTCTAGGTTTGTGCCCTAATCTGGACTTGTTTTTTTCTTGCTAAAACTGCACATTCCTTTATTTCAAGATTTAACATATGAAAATAAAAAGAAAACCTGGCAACACATTTCAAATAATATATTAGAAGTAATGAATAAAAGTTAATTAAAAAAAAACTATATATATGTATATATTCCCTTGAAATGCTATGCACTTTCAATTTTTCTAAATGAGTCTAACCTTTTCCCCAGCAAATCACAGTAGGTTGTACATTTTGTTAATAAAAATTAATGTGTAACCTATCTGAAGGACAATTGGGTTAGGAGCTGGAAAGGATATCAGGATGAATGACATCTCTTGACCTTTATGGCTTCATTCTAATTGGAGGAGGAAGATGCCCTTGATGGGCTGCCTATATTATGGCTTAAATAAGAGATGTCTTAATATATAGATAGGACCACTTGCATTTCAGTTTTACCAATTTATTCAGTAGAGCTAAAGCTTTTTATTTTGTTACTAATTATTTCTTGAAATTGAGTTGGATCTTGTTTATATGCCTATTATGTCTCAATTTTAATAGTGACTCAATTAGTTTGTAAGGATATTTTATCCTGATTTTGTTTTCCAAATGGGCTGCTTTCCTTGATTTATTTGTAACATCAAAAAGTTGGATGGCTCTGCTGAATATATCCTTCCAATTAAACAAGCATGAAAGTAAACAAAAACCTTTATCTCTAAACTATGAGAAGCCCAAACCTTACATATCCTTGATAATAATCACCTGTCAACTTTATCTGCTTGCCTTGCCCTGATCACTCTCTAATCATTCAGTGGTTCTTTCATCCTTATAGATAGAGAAGGAGTTGGCATTTTGGGGATTGAGATGATTATTAGTCAGTTATAGGGCTAACAAATGTGTAAGGGGTAAGCTTCCCTCTGACATTGTCAGCAATTTAACTCATTCCATTCACACTAACCTTTTTCTTTACCACCCATATTTCAAACTATGACCTGCTGCCCTCTGTCTTTTCATTACATTATGGAGTTAACATAATTTTGTGATCCATCACTATGGAAAACTAGGGTCAAAAATGTTACTAACAGGCACAATTTATTTTATTTCATTTTATTTTTAAATTTTATTGTTGTTGTATTATATCCATCCCCTTTTTGCTCCCCTCTGTCCCCCTCCCCACAACAGGCACAATTTAGAAATAAAAACCTGTGTGACATAAGCATTTGTAATGCTAATTTCATTAGTTTCTGGATTAATTGCACATCTCAAAATTAAATCTAGTTGACTTGTATAAGATAAAGCCAGCCTGTGGGCTCAAGGGAAAGTTGGTGCTATTCAGAATTCTTTAATCTGGTAATTCTGCTTGTGGTTTGCTATCCATGAATAGTGTGGTTTGTGAAGTCAAGAGCAGATCCTCACTTAGAAAAAGTTCTCTGACAGGCTCATCAGCGATGCTTGAAATTATACCAGAAAATATTCTTTACTTTGGTCTTCAAACTTCTGCTATTACAGACCTCAAATAGCCACAACAGTTTTGAGAAAGAAAAAACTTGGAGGAATCATGCTACCTCATAGCAAACAATACTACAAGGTCATAGTAGTCAAAATAGCATGGTTCTGGCATAAAAATAGACATGTAGATCAATGGAACAGAGTAGAGAACCCAGAAATAAACCTACACCTATACGGTCAATTAATATTCAACAAAGGATGCAAGAACATACAGTGGGGTAGAGATAGTTTAGTTAATTGTTGGGGACCCCCAATTGGCAGAGACCCCCTGGTACTGCAGATGAAATCAATACTTCTCAGGCAGCTTGTGCCAGGGAGGAGAAGGCTGGCTAATGTCTTGGGAGACAAAAAGCCTTGATGGCTCTTCCCCAAAATCTTTTATTGAATGAAGTAAGCTTAAAGGCATGTAGCTTGTCAATCAATACTAAACAGTGTCAGTTACAGGAAACTGGATATTATTCAGGAATACCAATTGAAAGAGCATGGAGATCTGCAGGGAGATCTCCCTCAGGTCAGGATGTGCATTCAAATTTTAAAAAACCTTTGTTGCTGGCACAATAGAGCCATTAAGCAAGGTAAAAGAAAGGGCAGGCTTCAAAGTAGCTTAAGTATTCTCTTGGGGCCCACTGGGTATAGCATCAAGGCACATGCGCACCCAGTTTTCCTGGTTTTCTGGTCAGGTCTTACAGGTTTCATTTCCTCCACCTGGCCTGTGCGGGGCTCTAAGCCTTGACGCTTTTGCAGGGGGATCCCAACAGTTAATAAATGATGTTGAGAACATTCAAGAAAAAGGTTAACTAGACCACCTTCTTACACTTTACAGAGGAATAAACTGAAAATGGATTAAAGATTTAATGTTAGACTCAAAACCACAAAAATCCTAGAAGAAAACAGGCAGTAAAATCTCAGACTTTTCTTGTTGCAATATTTTTTCTTATATATTGCCTCAGGCAAGGGAAACAAACATAAAGAACAAATGTGACTACATCAAACTAAAAAGCTTTGAATAGCAAAAGTAATGATCAACAAACTGAAAAGGCAACCTTCTGAGTGGGAGAACATATTTGCCAATGATAAGGGTTAATACCCAAAATTTACAAAGGACTTATAAAACTCAACACCAAAACAAACAAACAAACAAACAAACAAACAAACATCAAATAACTCAATTAAAAAATGGGCAAAAGACCTGAATAGACATTTCTCTAAAAAGAACATAAAGATGGTCAATAGACGTATGAAAAGATGCTCAATGTCATTAATCATCAGAGAAATGAAAATTGAAGCTTCAATGAGACATCACATCACACTTATCAGAATGGCCATCATTAATAAATCAAAAGTAAGAAGTGCTAGTGAGGATGTGAAAAAAAGGGAATTCTCATGCACTGTTGGTGGGAATGCAGATTGGTACAGACCCTGTGGAAAGCAGGATGAATTTACTTTAAAAATAAATTAAAAATGGAACTGCCTTGTGACCCAGAGATACCATTTTTGGAAATATATCTGAAGAAGCCCAAATCACTAATTCAAAAGAATATATGCACCATTATGTTCACAGTAGCCTTATTTAAACAAGCCAAGCTATTTTAAACAACCCAAGTACCCATCAATAGATGAGTGGATAAAACAATTATGGAATATTTACACAATGAAATATTATTTGACTATAAAAAAAGAAGGAAATATTACCCTTTGTGACAGCATGTATGGACCTGGAGAGCATTGTGCTAAGTGAAGTAAGCCAGTCAGAGAAAGACAAATATGATATGATCTCACTTGTATGTGGAATCTAATGAACAAAAATAAACTGACAAAATAGAAACATACTCATAGATATAGAGGACAGATGGGCAGCTGTCAGAGGGGAAGGAGCTTAGAGGCTGAGTGAAAAAGGTGAAGAAATTAAGGGGGAAAAAGCCTGTTATTAGATTGAAGAGCTTTAATAGCTTTAGTACTGCATTAATAGAAAGGATTATTAAAGAAAGGTAAGGGAAGTTTGTGATGATGCAAAATATCTGAATAAAATAGTGGTGAGAGATCTCCGTTTTCTCAGTGACTGCTGTAAAGCCATTGGGAATACCTAGCTAGGTAAGGAAGAGATGAGAGAAAATTTTGGGAACCTAGCAATAGGTCCAAAACACTTAAAATGAAAAACCTCCTGACAGATGCCATGATACATTTAGAGTCAATTTCAGGACTAATTTTTAAAATTTAAAAATATTTTTAGGGTAGATCTTCATAATGATCCTTTTTAATTGTATAATCACTTATAATTTTAGAATAAGCCATCTCATTAGTTCATTAGGTATTTTGCCACCTCTGAGACAGAAGTATCTGTATTTCACAGATGGGGAGATGGAGCTTTGGAGCCCTTAAGTGATGCATCAAGTGATAGTGGACCCACTGTCTCCTAAACTGTAGCCAGTGCTTTTCACACAATGTTGCTGTTGAGGCCACTTTAGGGGTTGTCATTATGTGCTAATCTCCTTGTAGTGCATATTAGGTGGGAAGGAACAATGGACAGGAGCTATATGGGTTCTGCAGTTGGCTGTCCTTTAGTGTCTACAGCAGCAGACCTGTCTGGGCTGCACAATAAGATCCCTAAGGACCTAGCCTCATTCTGAAAGATTCTGATTTAATTTGTCTGAGGTTTAACCTGGGCATCAATATAATTAAAACAACAACAACAACAACAATCTTCCTGGATGATTCTGATGTTCATTCATGGTATAGAACCACTCACTGGTCTATAGTGATGGCTCTTAGAATGCTAGGGACAGCTCTTAGTAGGGTGTGTGTGTGTGTGTATGTGTGTGGGTGTGTGTGTGTCTACTCATAACTACCAGAACCACCTGTGGGCCTTTTAAATACTCTAAACAAGCCTCACTTCCCTGTGTGTATTAGAGATCTTTGTTGGGATGTGGTGGGGAGAGAAGGGAGAGAGTTGGGGATAGAAATTTGTATTAAAAATACTCCTAGAGGATTTTGTTAATTGTGTGTCTACTGCATTACATAAATAAGTTTTCTGGTTATAGGAACATGATGGCTAATCAATAAGTTTACTGGCATTGTTCACAGGTCCCCAGTGCTCCAAGTAGCTGGTGGTGCACATCCCCAGAGACCAGGAAGTAAGGCTGCAGAGAGGAAAGCTGCCCACTGCTAGGGGCAGAAGGACCAGCACACTGGCTCCTGGGGGAGGACTAGACTTCATGGACAAGCCTTCAGGAGCTAAAGGGAGGTTATTGTTCCTGTCAAGTCATTCTGGTCACCCTTCCAGAAGATTGTCTTGTTCCATCATTCACACAACAGTGTTTAGAACATGTCCAGTATGTGCCAGGCACCTGGCTAGGTATACGCTGAAGATGCAATGGTGAACAGCATAGAGGAATGTTCATCTGTGGTTCCAGAAAGCTCCAGTGTCCTGTGGAGGGAGGGCTGCAGAGGACACTTGAGTGCTTGCAAATGGCTAATTCCGGGCTAAGAAAACATTAATGAGGCTTGCAGGCCAGATTTCTGCTTGAGCTCAACCCTAGGGAGAGTAAGGCTTAAATATGCAGAGAGTTCCCTCTACTGGGCAGATGAGTTATTGCATACGAAGGGCCAGGAGCAGCCCTGCTACCAGGAGGAGAGGGAAAGGGGTATTTAATTTTGTTTTTAACATGTAGCAGCAGTGTCTGCACATATTGATAGTTGGTACTTAACAAATGTTCTGATAGGAATGCATAGACAAGGATGTTTCTTGCTGCACTACTTAGAATTCATTTTAAAACGAAAATGACGAGTAAATAAGACTATCTTCATGGTATATAGCCAGTTAAAGAGTCGCTAAAATTATGTTTTCAGGGGTTTTCAAATTTATGTGGAAGATTATCATATTATGGCAAATGTAAAAAGGAGGCTGTTTAACATTTTATCCAATCCGTTAAAAGTAGATACAGAAAATATACTGAAGGAAATACTGAAAAAAATATTAATGGTAGATATGTATTTCTGTAGGTCTATTTTTCTCTATAGTGAGAATATATTACTTTTGCAGTCAGAAGCACAGATAACTAAATTCCATGATGTAATCATTCCACTTCCAGTTTCAAGGCTCTATAATTCCCTGATCCATGTAGGATGAAGACTACATTGCTTTGACATTAGTCTAGGCTCGGTAACGTCATCTTTCTTCAGTTTTCTCTTTTTCCACACCCCACATTCCAGCCACATTGTGTATGTATTAAAGCTTGTCTTAAGAATTTTTTTTCATGAAAAAAAAATACATAATTATAGGAAAATTTTAAAATTCTGCAAGGCATAAACAAGAAAACAAAAGTGGCTTTCAGATAGCCACTATTAAAAATTGTCAATGTCTTTTCTTCTTATATAAATGAAAATGAAGTAATTTGTACATTTATATGCGCATACATTACATACAATGTAATTGGCCATATATAGTATATACAATTATGTGCATTTCCTTTTTCACATAAGCATATTTTCTGATTATTTGTTGAAAATATGTTTTTTGCTAAAAATATTGCATTATTGTATGTTTTCCTTGACAATCTTATTGAGTCTCTTGAACTTAAATTTTTTTTTTAAATATTTTATTCATCATTTTTAGAGAGAAAGGCAGGGAGGGAGGGAGGAAGGGAGAGTAACATCAATGTATGGTTGCTTTTCACCTGCCTCCAGCTACGGACCTGGCTGGAGACGTGGCTTGCAACCTGGTTATGTGCCCTGGCTGGGAATTGAACCAGCTACCTTTGGGTTTGCAGGCCAGCACCATATCCACTGTGCTACCAGCCAGGGCTGAACTTAAATATTTATCTCCAGCACAGACTTATTTTCTCTTCTTAATAACTTACTATCAACCATCAATTTGATATTTGCTGTCATTGGTATCCTATATGCAACATACCCCAGACTGGACTCTAACCTGCTCCTCCTTTGTTCTTCCCAATTCTGTAAACTGAATTCCTCTATTAACTAAGTTGCTCATGATAGAAACTTGAAGTTATACTTGACAGCTTTACTTTCTGTAGTGGGCTGAATTGTGTCCCACAAAAGACATGTTCAAGTCTTCACCCCCAGTACCTGCAAATGGGAACTTTTTTTTGGTAATGGAGGTTTTGCTTATGTAACCAGGTTCAGATGAGAACATAATGGATTAAGGTGGCCCTAAATTCAATGATTGGCATTGTTATAAGGGAAAAGAGAGGAAGGTCCAGGGGAGATCCAGAGGGGACCCTGAGAGGAAGGCCATGTGAAGGTAGGAACAGAGAACACAGTAGTGCAGCTGTGAACCAAAGGAGCAGCCAAGGCTGCAGGGGCCTCAGCAGCCAGGGAGAGGAGAGCGTCTTCCCCAGAACCTGTGCAGAGAGCATAGCCCCACTGACTCCTTGATCTGGGGCTTGTGCCTTCAGAACTGTGAAAGAATGCATTCCTGTGGTTATTTTAAGCCTCTAAGTTTGTGGTAATATGTTATACAGTCCTTGAAAACTAAAACTTTATTCATGGAAAGGAATGAAATAGGTTTAGATCTCTCCATTTCTACACATTTACCCAAATAGGCCCAGTGAGCTGTTAACACTGCACATAGTGACAAAGCCTTTCCCACACCAGGATTCCTCAGTGGCTTCTCCTGTCACCTAAAAGGATAACATAAATCCCTGAAGGCCCCAAGTGATCCTCCCGCTGTTCTCTCCCTGGTTGTTCCGGTTGTTCTCCCCACGAGTTCATTACGCACCAGCGAGGCTGGGATGGGGTGATGGGGGAATCTTCTCTTAGTTCTTCTGATGCCTTAGTCTCCTGCTGTCCTGAGGGGTCTCTCTCATGCACGTTGTTCCTTTCATCCTACCTTTCTTGATTAACCCCTAACTCCTGCTCACCCCTCAGTTCTCAGGAAGGCCTCTCCACCCCCTCCTATCAGTCACATTCCTGCTGTTGTTTCTCCCTCTCTACATTCAGACTTGTCCTCCGGACCTAAACCACCATGCTTGTGCCTCGACTTTTGTGGCCGTTGGTTTGCTGCCCATGTCCCCAATTCTCCAGTGTCCTTGCTCTCTATTCCCATCCCACACTCCATAGCACAGAGGAGGTGCTTTGTAATTAAATACGAATGGCGCATGTTCCCTTGGCTGCACCTCAAGTGTTTGAGAAGGGCTCCCTGGTAGACACACCTCATTTTCAGGCCTGGCAGCTGGGGAGGATGTGGACACTTGGATGAACTTGATGGGGAGCCAAAGAGAAGCAGGTCAGGTATGACCCATCACAGGAGGTCAGTGGCATAGAGACAGGATTTGGCAACACTTTATTGTATTTGAATCCCAGTTCTGTTATTCAAAAGAGCATGACCAGGGGGAATTCTACCACTTACCTGTGAATTGAGGTAATAGTGCCCCTCCCCGTTGTAAGGAGTAAATGGGAGGGGCAGTGCTTAGTGGGATGTGTGACTTTCCCCCTCCACATCTCATCACCAGCAGCCAGGTTACCATGAGAAGGTTTGGGAGTGTCCTGGGGAAACCCTATAATAGGTCCAGGTGGGCTGTACCTACTTTTGTACAAAAACTTTGCCCCACCCACCTGTCACTGGTAGACAGTCTTTAGCAGAGAGAGGCTTCTGCACTGCTCCTGTCAGCCTGGCTCCAGGGCTCTCCGTCAGACCCAGCAGGTCCTTCTCAGTCCAGACCCAGCCTATCCTGCTCAGTCCAGACCCAGCAGGTCCTGCTAAGCCCTCACACCCCAGAGTGAGAGCAGAAACCCTGGGAGAAGAAGTTGGCAAAGATGAAGGGGAGAAAATGGCTTTGTGGAAAGAGGTGGGAAGGGTAGGTGTGGGAGTGGATCTCAGGTAGAAAGGAATTAAATCCAGCAATTGACTTTGCAAACCTTTCCTGTAGGCGGAGGAACCATTCAAAGAAGTGTTTTCAGAGTGACAGACACCTGGGGAAGTGATTGCCTGGAGAAATAAACTAGAGGATAGGCAGTGAATAAGCGCCAGCTCCAGGCAGGCAAGAGACTGCCGGTCACATCTTTCCTTTTCATATTTCATGTTTGTATTTAAAGCTTCCAGTCCAAAGGCTCATGAAACAGCAGCCTCACCAGTAATGATTTCCTGCAGGACTCCTGGAAAGCATTAGCACAATGGTTCCCATTAATAGTCTATTCTGGGGAGGCAGGATCAATAATTTCTAGGCAGACATTTTGCAGATGCGAATTTATATTGCCCAAATACTACTGGTTACTACCCCATCTCCTCTTAAAAATGGCCACTTAAAAATGATAATGCTACATTTTGTAGAGATATTGGCTTGCACTTCTTAGTGTGCAGGAAATGGTGCTAGGTATCTTGTAAGGGATTTTTATGTGGTGTCAATCGCACCTAGTTGCCTTTGGCTACTGCAAATAAATTCTGTTATGTTATTTACAAATGGAATACCTAATAGAATTATTATTTTTAAGACCTTGACAAATTAAACAGTACCTAATATGGATAGCTCTAGATGTAATTGAAGCTCAACTAATTCATCTGTGATAAACATATGGTGTATATATCAAGGAAATGGAGACCAAGATATAATCAGAAGATGTTTTCTAAAAATGTTGTTTTTTTGAGAGTTGTGTTGAATAGTTAAATTTATTAGTAGCCAGCCATTGTTCCATAACTTGCAGCCAGGGTTCCTCTTTTCTCTTTTTTTTTTTTGAATTTATTACTGTAATGATGCACCATCTGCTCTTTCTCCTGAGACATTCACTTAACTTCAGAGAATGCAAATCAGAGATGAACACAAAGCAAAGGTGACTCCAGTTTTGAACACCCATCTCCTGCATCCCCATTTCTCCCTTAACCCTGATCATGCTGTGCATCATTAGCCTTCTTTTTTTTTCTCTCATCTTGGAGATGTTGAATGTTAGTAAATGGAGATAGTTTCTGTAGGGTGGAGGATGGGCATTCTGTTGAGGGGGAAGAAGAGCTTTGCATTGGGAGTGAAGGATCTAACCATTAATCCTTATTTTATTGCTACTTTGTGGGTGACATTGGACAAGTTACTTTCTCTTCATAAGTCCCTTCTATTTATCTCCTGCTGTCTGAAATATTGTCCCAAACTTGGCAGCTTAAAACACAGATGCTTGTTATCTCATATGACTTATGAGGGTTCAGAATCTAGAAGCAGCTTTGCTGGCTGACTTTGGTTCAGGGACTCTCATGGCCTTTTCCACCAGCGTGCTGACAATTCAAGTCATTAGCCATTATTTTTAATAAAGTCTGATGTAAAGAAAAGGTATGTAGAACAGGAAGAGGTAACATAATCTGATGTTATCAGCTACTTGTGCTCTCTTCCAAACTAGCTTAATGTGACTTGATTTCATATATCTGGCAAGCAGCATGGTAAATGGAAAGTACCTGGAGTTTAGAGTAACAGAAACTGAGGTTAAAATTTTGGCTCCTTCAGTTACCGTGAGAACTTGACTTAGTTACTGAATATCTCTGAGCCTCAGTTTTTTTGTCCATTAAATGGGAGGAATGTCATTTACCCAACAGGGTTGTTGTTGCTAGGCCCTTGGTGTTCTACCTTCTCTAGCAGGTGTTTGGTCTGTTAGCTTTCTTCTCTTCCAGCTTTAGAAACGGAGTCAGGAGAAAATCTATTGATGACTAAAGAATCAAAGAAGTACACAGGCTGAGAAGATGCTATCAATGATGATACTGACCATATAATCTGTGTGATTTTGTGCATTTCAGCATCATCACATCTTCACACATCAGAGCTGGGAGGCAACTTATCTAATCCATTTTTTCAGATATCAAACTAGCTCCTAAAATGGCTATTCATCTTAGGTCAATGTCTTTTTCCTTTATTCTGATGATACAGAATGAATACTAGAAGCCTTACCATTAGCAGTGGTACTCTCCTGGCTTTCTCATAATATCTCAGGTGCTTGATACCTGCAAATAGGTTTTCTCAGTAGGGAGAGTTAAGTGTGTATTTTTGGAAAAAGCCCGGGTTTAGGGTCAGAAGATCTAGATCAATACCTTGCCCCTGCCACATGGTTGATGTATGTATTTAGACAAATCTTCATAATGCCACATTTTTATTATCTGACAATACATGTCCTAAGAATATTGCCTAAATACTTACCATGATGAGGTATTGTGAGCACCAAAAGAAGCGGCAAGCTAGGTAAGTTGGAGATGCCATATCATTGTTGTGTGCCTCATTTACCATCTCCAAGAAGAAGATATCAGCTTTTGCTATATAGGGCCTGAGATGGTGGAATGCTGGGCACTTTGTTGTCCACTAGACATGATCTATGGCAGATGGTGTTCTTAGGCCCTTTCAAATTAATGTTACTGATATTATCACATGCAGTCAGCCATTTGCTTCATTATATTTGGGGTAGTGTTTACTCTTTTACAAACTTTAGCATCCAATAGCTACCACTTATTGGACCATTAAAATACAAGGGATATGGGACAAGCACTTGAGATGCATTATTTCAGAGCCAGGGTTGCCCTGGGAACAATTCCAGATGCAGGTGAGTGGTGGTCTCTGGGGCTATGCAGTGCACAGCCTGCCTGGTTGTCTGTGGAAATGCTGCTCACAAAAACCCTTGGAGGTCTCTTTGCATGGCCTTCATGAGTAATCTCAGTTTTCCTAATTTATGATGCAAAACCGTGGGACTTGGAGGAATTAAGTAACAGTTTCACAGTAATGAAACTCTACTACTGTTAGTAGTACTGTTAACTCCACTGCTGTCTAACAAGTAGTAGAGTCAGAATTCTTAAAGTCTATGCTTTTCTTATTTTACTTTATTCCATGAGTTTAATGGAATTGGCAATGTCTTTCAGCAAAAAGACCATGAAGAACACATCTGTAGCTGAATAATTTGGGAAATTGGCTATTTTGTGGCTCGGATAACATCTGTGTGTTGTCTGGATTCAGACACGACTGTCAAATGCGCTTGTTTTTCTATTGATCCATCATGGTCCTAGAATGACTTTATCTGATATTGATATTCTGAGAAGTTTTTTCTGTCTGACAGGAGGATCCTGAGGCTCAGTGATGGGTGCTGGGCCAGATCTGGTGCTTTGTTCTTCCTTGAGGTCAAAGGTCTGGAGAGTGCTGACTACATTTGGTAAGTGCTTTAAGCAATCACTACATAGCTCCAAACAAATAGCTCTATATAGTTTTACTATAACGAACATTTTCTCAAAGTAAAACTACCTGGTCCAGATGGCAGTTTTTATACTGGGTGTCATTTCACTGATTCCAGGCAGTCTTGATGGGAGAAGGTAGCATAGCATCATAGCAGGAGAAGCAAGTGTGTTGGGTCCTGCTGACACAGGGCTGAGACCCACCCTTGACATGGGAGGACTTTGCTGGATCCAGGAAATGTGTGAGGGGCTGCAGCCAGCTTGATTTCAGAAGGTCAGGAGTCTACAGCACATCTATACAGAAAGTTTGACAACACAGGGGTTTCTGAACAGAGAACAGCTTGGTGATACATAATGGTTTCCAAAGGGTGGTCATCAGGAATGATAAAATATATGTAAAAAAATAAGAGCCACCTGACACGGGCACATACTGCTGTGCCAGGAGTTATGTGAAATGATGAGAAATTTTAAAAGATGGCCAGTAAACTATAGGCTTAATGAATCTGTAGTTTCAGGATGGTTTTTCTTAGGGAAATGGAGGCAGGCAAGCATCAGCTATAAAACAAAGGAAGTGGATTATGTGAAGTCCCAAAATGCTTCTAAATGTGACAGCCATACAGAAACATATTTAGTGAGGACCCCACTCTAAAATGATTCTAGTCTACCCATGGTGGGGTTCACCTGCTCTAAAATATAATTATAAGGTATTTGAATTTTTTTTTTTAAATTCAGAACTTTTGAAAGATGACAGGAGCCACGATAAAGAACAGGCAGGTGATAGACTGAGAAAAGATACTCACAATATCTAAAACTGACAAGTTGTTAATATCTCAACTATAAAGGAACTCTAGACAAATCAGTAAGAAAAAGATAGAAAGTCCTAGAAAAATGGATGGTTCAAAGAAGACCAGGCAATTTAAAGGTGAACAAAAATGAATTGGCTAAGAAGCAAAGGAAGAAAAGATCAACTTCATTGGTGTTCCGGTCGCTACAAATTGAAATGCTGAGATGCTACCAGCATATATCAGTTAGGCAAAAATGGACAAATTGGCCAATGCAAAGAAAGAGTTGATGAGGATGTAGGGAAGGAAACAAGCACTTCTATGAGAGTGCAAATTGTTACAGCCATTTGGAATGTGCTTTGGTGGAACTCACTGAATTTAAGTTGGTGTATACCAGATGATCCTGGATATTTTCTCCAGAAAACCTCACAGATTCATGGGCACCTTTATGAGAATATTTGTAGAAGTACGGTAATCTAGTTGTCTATCCCTAGTGGGATGGACAGGTGAAGGAGGAGAATGCCTTCTGTGGAAAGTATGCAATACTCGAAGGTAGTGAATAATAATATATGCAATTGCATACAATGATCTTAAAAACAAAGGGCATAGCCTTAGCTGGGAAGCTCAGTTGGTTGGAGCATCTTCCTATGTACTAAAAGGTTGCAGGTTCAACCTGGTCAGGGCACATATCTAGGTTGCAGATTGGTCAGGACATGTATGGGAGGCAATCAATTGATGTTTTTTTTCTTACATTGATGTTTCCATCTCTCTTTCTCCCTGTCTCTCCTTCCCCCTCATTCTAACATCAATAAACATATCCTCAGGTGAAGATGAAAATAAACAATGCTTAGTAAAAAACAAAACTAAAAAAAGTAAATAGCAGAATGGGATATAAGGCATAATAACATTTCTAAATTAAATATATATACAAACAGAAGTACATTTTTATAATACCTACATATTTAAGAAAATGTATCAAATTCATTAGAGTAGGTGCCTCTGGGAGGAAAAAGAGAGGACCATGAGGGCAGTGGTGGGGATGAAAGAGGAAATTAAAATACAGTAAGAAAGCATGGACCAGTGACTCAGTCAACTCTCTGTACTTGAGATGGTTTACTCCCCTGTTTAAGATGGCAGAAGTTGCCCTGGCTGGTGGCTCAGTGAATAGGCACTGGCCCGTGAACCTAAAGGTCATTGGTTCAATTCCCAGCCAGGGCACATAACCAGGTGGCAAGCCAGGTCTCCAGCCAGGTCCCTAGCTGGAGGCAAGTGAAAGGCAACCATACATTGATGTTTCTCTCCCTCTCTGCCTCTCTCGCTTCCCCTCTCTCTAAAAATAATAAGTAAAAAAATCTTTAAAAAAAGATGGCAGAAGTTGTTCATTGAGATTGAATACTTACACGGCATGAAAAATTACCCTATCCTATTCTGCTATCACCTTCCATGTAAGTAACTATACAACAAATACCATAAATGGATATATAAGAAGCAGAGGAAGTTATCTTTAAGTAACTAGTGAACACATTTAATCAGGACCACAGCTTTCCTCCACTGTCCATGGTCTGTTGATCCCTCTTCTGTGTTCCCATTGCTCTTTTGTTACTTCTAAGTTAGAATGGTTGCAGAGAATGGTGAGTGTTTGGTCTGAAGTGAATGCATTCAACATTTATATAGTGTCTGTATCTTCTCCACTTTAAAAGAGGCTTACTTCTTCCAATATATCCTACAAAATGTCTGCCATCAGTAACTTACCACATAAACAAGAAAGGCCTATGTGTATGTATTATACATACAGTACTGTGGGTCTTCCCCGCTGACTGTGGAAAGGTCCAGTGCCTATATTTTACAGGAAGAGTGCCTTCTAAATGGGGTTTAAATGGGGTCACAGATGGATTTGGTTTGGTCATATGATGGAAAGCCAAATGTGGTTTTGGCCCTTAAGAATGCTGGCTATCATTCACCAACAGCCTACTATGTAACAGTACATAGGTGTACATAAGGTGTAGTACATCTTATTAGCTGTAATCCTCACTCAGTTCATATTTGTGTAGGCTTTTTAGGCTCTGTTCTAATCTCTGTGATTACAGTAGTCCTCCTGCATTCATGATTTTGTTTTTCCATGGTTTCAGTGACCCGTGGTCAAGCGAAGTCTGAAAATATTAAATGGGAAATTCCAGAAACGAAGAATTCTTTTTAAAATTGTGTGTGTCCTGAGTGGTGTGGTGAAGCTTCAAGAGTCTTGCTCCCTCCTGTCCAGGACATGAATTTTCTTTGTCCAGCATCTTCATGCTATAAACATTGGATGCTGTATAGCTCTCTGTCTACTTAGTAGCCACTTGGGTTACCAGGTGAACCATGGAGGTATGGCAGATGGCAGTAATTGTGTTCAAGTGACCCTTAGTTTGCTTAATAACAGCCCCAAGGCACAAGTGTAGTGATGCTGGCAAATTGGACTTGACAAAGAGAAGCCCTAAGTGTTTCCTGTACACAAAAAGGTGAACACAGTATGTTAAGATATTTTGAGAGAGACCATATTTACATAACTTTTATTACAGTATATATTTTATAATTGTTCTATTTTTATTAGTAGTAGTTATTAATTTCCTACTGCAATTAGTTTGCAAACTAAACATTTCCATAGGTAAGTAGTTATAGGAAAGAAATAGTATATAATGGGTTTGGCCTGAAATCTTTGGTTTCAGGCATTGACTGAGGCTCTTGGAAATTTCCCACCCTGGGTAAAGGGGGACTGCTATATTCTCAAATACTGTTGCTGGCTCCAGTCTTCTGGGATTACACTGTTGAACATACACTGCTTGTTATCCCTTAAATTATTCCTGAATTTTCTACCTCTTGTAAAATGTAAAACATTCATGTCTTCCTCTACCTGCAGGGAATGAGATTAGTTTACAAGCCCTGGTCTTCTTTGGGTTAGAGTTGGAATTTCCTTAATCAAACTTTTAGAATAGGTCTCAACAAGGTACATAGGTAGTTTAGAGGGAGGGAAGAATGCTAACTCATCATGTGATCTTAATTAAATTACTCTCTCAGAATGCAGCTTACTAATAAAATTGGAAAATACTGGGTTAACTGAAAAGCTTTTATTTCTTTCCCCCCTAAGATGTCTCTCATAGTGCTTAGTTGTTTTTGACTTCATTTGAAACAATTTTGTTAGATTGTATTGTCATAATAGCATACATTTAAAAACAAAATGATCAAAATTGGTTAATTTTTGTGTAGCCATTTTAATGTTGGAGATGGAAGAACATATACAAGAGTTTTGGCATATTATGCTTTATTTCAAGAAAGGTAAAATGCATCTGAAATGCAAAAAGGTTTGTGCTGTGATTGATGGAACATGTCAAAAGTGGTTTGTGAAGTTTCATGCCAGAGATTTCTCCCTGGACAATGCTCCACAGTTGGTTAAACCAGTTGAAGTTGATAGTAATCAAATTGAGACATTAATTGAGAACAATCAAGTTATAACACATGGGAGATAGCTGACCTACTTCAAATATCCAAATCAGCAAATTATTGGTGAAAATAAAAAAATGTGTCCTTTATTTTATGGAAAAAACTAAATGAACTTTTTGGCTAACCCAATAAAGCCTGTGATGAAACTGAGTGAGGATTAGAGCTAATATATACAACATATCTGTTACATAGTAGGCCCTTGGTAAATGATAGCCAGTGCTGTGAAAGGCTATCAGTGTTAACGCTCCATGTGACTAAATCAGCTCCATCTGCAGGGTGATGCCTTGCTTGACAAAATAAAAAAATAAAATACCCAAGTCAGTTTTCTTCTCACCTGCTCTGCTGATAAGTTTTTCCATGACTGTCTTGCATAGCTCCCAGGGAGAGGCTGATGATCACCGTGGGAGGTGGTGATTTGTTCCTGCCTCAAGAAACAGTAATCATATACACTTTTTCAAATTATCAGGTACATCAAAACTTTAGTAGCTTTACCTCTAGGGACAAGATTCTAGTTGTGATGGAAGGGTTTTCTGCTACTAATCTCTATTGCTTTTTTAACATCAAGCATTGTACTTACCTGAAATGAGGGGGAGGTTGTCACTTGCCCTTTGGGCTGAATTGTAAGACTCCACCCAAAAGTTAACCCCCATGATGTAGAATGGTGGGGCAGTAAAGAGCTTGATCATAATACAGCATAATGATTAAGGGAAAATAGCTGCTGGTTTCCTGGTAGAGGCATGGCAGTGGTTTAACTCCACTTAAGGAGGGGCCACTAATTTCACAATCTCAGTGCTTTTGCTTTTTTAGTAGATAAAAGGGTATATAACTTGCAATATGAAAAGAACAATTTACTTCTCTCTTGTCATTGTATATTTTTTATGCCATACTCTTTCTTTTCCCTGATTAAATATCTAATCTTTGTTATATGCAAGGGGATAGAAGTTCACGATTATCCTTATTGGTCTGCCTTGAGCCACCTCTTTGGGAACAGGTCCCTCTCTCTGGTGTTGCTATCCCTCTCCAATAAGACCCCAGCAGCTGCCCATGGAGTGTGCTTGTCCCTAGTACATGCCCTGTGTTCATCCTATAGGACATCTCTGAGATAGGAAAGAAGGACTTCGTGTTATAGGCATGTCATGTCTTCACAGGCGTACAGTGCTGCCCATGGTCTGCTGCTTTCTCCAAAATGATTTCCCCAGCCTGCATTCCCTAGCACATGGGGAGAGGGGATGGTGCAGGAGCAGGAAGCGGTGCCAGCTGGCAGTAAATATGATAAGCTCTGAGTTAAATCACCAAGGAAATTTAAAATTTAAATATTCAAAACCAAGGAAATAACACCTAGGGGTAGGTAAAAACTATAGGCAGGTAATTTGCACAACTCTGTAAGAAAGTCACGGGTGATTGTTCTGAGGCAGAGTTCTCAGGGGTCATGAATTCCTTAAAAAGCACATCCCCAAGCTTCCCAAAGAGACATCCAGCTTCTCCAACTTGCTGACCATGGAAAAATACAGAATCATATGCAAGTTTTTTTTTTTTAAATTGTACCAGTTGTAGTCAGTTATTAAGTACTGTTGAAGAAGATGAACATGCAATTTAGGAAGATGCTTGCATCTAACTACCAGCTTAATTAATATGGAGGTGTTGCAGCCATAAAAAGACGTATCTTCCTCAATTTGCTTCCAGTTCTCTAAGCTCAGAATCCTGGGCTCCAAGGTAAGCAGGTGGTCCTGAGCAAGTGGAGGTTGAGGTGGGCATCACTGTCACATGACATCACTTTATGGTACCCTCCTCCCCCAGCCCCCACCCCCCAGAGGTTCCAAGCTGTCCCTCTTTCCTGGAGATCTGCTTATTTCTATCCTTTTTTGGGTTGTGGGCCTGATGCCTTGCATCTTATTTGTGTGCTTCCCAATCTGATTCTATCTCCTAGGTTTCTGATTTATTTGCCTTATTTCTTGATTCCCATGTCTTTTTGCTATGTATGCATTACCCTTGGTGTGACCATTGTTTTTTCCAGACCCCACCTTGATGTAATGTTCAAAGGGCTTTGAGGTTCCTCCTGGACAGGATATGTCATACATAATTGCCATTGAGAACTGACAAACAATCCCACAGTCCCAGCAGATGAGACCATATTCTAGAACGACTGTTTTGACTCTGATTTTCAGTAGGTGGCAGTCACCCCTGTGTTTGACTCTGCTCCCTTTTGGTCTCTTCCAGCCTTAGGCTTCCCCACTGTGGTTCCCCAGCAGCTTTTGGACTTTTTCTGATCCATCTTTTTTTTTTTTTTTTTTTTTTTTTAGAGAAGTTTTAGGTTCACAGCAAAATTGAGCAAAAGGTGCAGAGAATTATGATACCCCTACTCCTGTATATATATATCTCCTCCTCCTTTATCAACATCCCCTACAAGAGTGTTACATTTCTTACAATAGATGAAACTACATCAACACATCATTATCATCCAAAGTCTCACTTTTGGTGTTGGTCATTCTATGGATTTGGAAAAATGTAAAATCATACACCCCCATTATACTATCATACAGAACAATTTTGCTGCTCTCCAAATCTCTCATTTTCTGCTTATTAATTCCTCCCTTCCCCCAACCCCACTGATCTGTTTATTGTCTCCATAGTTTTCCCCTTTCCAGAATGTCATGTGGTTGGAATCATATACTATGTAGCCTTTTCAGACTGGTATCTTTCACTTAGTAATATATATTAAAGGTTCTTCCATGTTTTTTCATGGTTTGATAGCTCTTTACTTTTTAGCAATAAACAATATTCCATTGTCTGTATGTGCTACAGTGTATTTATGCATTTACCTACTTTAGGGCATTTTGTTGCTTCTAAGTTATGGCAATTATTAATAGGGATGCTATAAGCATGCAGATTTTTGTGTGGACATAAGTTTTTAACTTTTTTGGGTTAATACCAAACAGTATGATTGCTGGATCTTATGGTAAAAGTATATTTAATTTTATGGGAAACTGTCAAACTGCCTTCCAGTGTGACTGTACCATTTTGCTTTCTTACCAGCAATGAACGGGAATTGCTGTTGCTCCACACTCTTGTCAGCATTTGGTGTTGTCAGCATTTGTATTTTAGCCTTTTTAATAGGTGTGTAGGGGTATCTTATTGTTTTACTTTGCATTTCCCTGATGATGTATGATGTGGAACATCTCCTCATATGGTTATCTGACATCTGTCCATTGAACCATCTCTATCTGTCGTGTTTTCTATTTGTTCAGGTCTCATTCAGTATTTGAAAGCCTAGGTATTTCCCAATCCATAAGGCTAAACTTAGGTTTTACTACTTAACTGGAACTTTTTCAGACTACTATAGAGCTCAGTGATTTTTTATCTTTCTCTGGTTTTAAAGTCCTTAGTTTATGCAATTTATTGAATCTGTGATGATCTTATTTAATAAATATATAGAATATAAAAATAAATATATTGTATATCTTCTCATTTTATCTGCATAGATAAATATATCAATCAATAAGATAAATAAATAACTATATTAAATATAACATGTACCTCAAGTCCCTAATGTGTGCTCGGCACTATTAGATACCCAGGAATGCAGAGGTAGATAAAATGGATAGGTTTGCAATCTATTGATTTTATTGACTTGGAAGAGATAGTAAATAAGTCAGAAATGAGGCACCATTACATAATTACAAATACTATTAAAAATAACAATGAGGATATGATAGAGGTTGACAGAGGGTCAAATTCAGTGTGAGGCTTCTCAGAAGAGCTAACATTTTAACTGAGATCTGAAAGAACAAAAGAAAAAGCAAAAAAAAACCCAAAACAAAACAACAACAACAACAAAAGCGAAGATAAACAAGCAAGCAAACAAGCAAACAAAACAGCCAACGGAAGATCTTGATGCAAAGAAAACAAATGCAAGGCCCTGAAGTTGAAATGAGTCTGTTGTGTCAAGGACAGGAAGGAATTCCAGCATGGTTACAGCTGGAGCTCAGCAAGGGAAGGCATAGTGGTTTAGGTGTGGTCAGAGGGCTGGCCAGGAACCAGATTATGTAACACCAGGGTAAGAATATTAGAGAGATTAAAGCAGAGAATTAGTTGACTGGATTTGTATTTTTGGAAGACCAGTGTATTTTCTGTGTGAAAAGCGAACTTAGAGGTAATAGGGGGGAAGGCGGAGTGACAACTGGGTGGTTGCTGTCATATGTGGTCAAGGTGAAGAATGCAGGTGGTTTACACTACGGTAATAGATGGAGAGAAGATAACATATTTTACAATATATTTCAGAGGTAGAAGTGAGAGGATTTGATGACAAATTAGATGTGGAGAATAAGGGAAGGAAGGTTTAAGGATGACTTTCAGGTGTAGAGGCTTGGAGCACCTGGGTGAGAGGGGTAAGGAGATTCAGAAGTTCTTTCTGGCCTCTCTGGTGGCCTTTCTGGCCATTCTTTTCAGCCACTCAGCACCACTGAAGATTTCTCCTATGATTGAAGATTTCCTCTACTTATTACCCATGCTTTTTTAAGGTAGAAGTCAGAAGCTGGCTTTACTGATAACTATTGTGATTGTGGTGCAACTTGTTACCCAGGACCCATCAGGCACACTGGTCGAACTCCAAACTGGCATCCGTTCTGGTCATAGGAGCCAGCAGCTTCAACCAGTTATTAGAGGCAGCAGTAGCAGAGATGTTGGACATAATATCTGAGTTCAGGGGCTCCGATGTCTGTGTCTGGTAATGGTTTCAGCAGTAATTCCCTTCAGAATTTCCACAGTGTGATCTGGACATTGCCCCTCAAGGGCTGTTATCCCTGCAGTCTGATTCTCTTTCCAGCTACCTCCTACTCTTTCAAATATACCACACCTGCCCAAATTATGAGAATAGGATTTTTGAAAAATCAGAATCTTGAGTGGTACTTCCATGTTGAGTTCAAGAAACTTGTTAGACATGTAAAGGGCAATCTCAAACTGGCAATCAGAAATATGATTCTGGTGTTCAGTGGTGAGGTCAGAGCTGGGATTGTACATCTGAGAGATGTTGGCACAGAGAAGGTGTCTAAAGTCATCAGCTGAGAGCACTGAGGGGTGATCGAGTTAGAGAAAGGGAATTATCCTGGGCAGTATGGCACCAGAGCTCAAGTGGAAGAGCTGGAGCCTGTGGAGGTGTGAGAGGGAGCTACCTGCATGGTCTCTCAGGAGGGGGTGTCTCCACCAGAGCCAAGGGACACCTTTCAGGAATGAGGGAAAGTCAGTTGTGTCAGATTTAACCACAAACTATTGTCTGCTGTTGCTGATGTTTTCAGGCATAATGTTAACAATTTCTTGGGCAATAAGGTAGACCATGGGGTTAGAGCCAGTCAAAACTAGGTATGTCACAGCTCTATGATTTATAAATAGCATGACTCTATGTAAGCTTTGTGGACTAAGACTCAGTATATGCATTTAAAATGAGAATGATATTACCTCAGAAACTGGTGATGAAATAAAAATGGTTATAGATTGAACTGTGTCCCCTGAAAAAGATGTGTTAAAGTTCTAACCCCAGGTACCTCTCTATGGGACCTTCTTTGAAAACACAGTCTTTGCAGATTTGATAAGATTAAAATGAGGTCTTTAGGATGGGGCCTAATATAATTATGACTGGTGTCCTCATAAGAAGGAGATTTAGACACAGACATAGACAAGCAGAGAGAATGCCATATGAAGCACAGAGACCCACAGATATGGAGAAGTCAAGGCCACAAGACAGAGGAAGCTGCTACCAGCTAGGGAGTGCCTGGGATCCCTGGAATGTGGGAGGGCCAAGAAGGATCCTCCCCTATAAGTTTCAGACAGAGCATGGCCCTGATGACACCTTGATTTTGGACTTCTAGGCTTCAGATTTGTGAGAGGATAAGCTTTTGTTGTTTTAGATTTGTGAGAGGATAAGTTTTTGTTGTTTTAAGTCACCAGGTGTGCAGTACTTTTGTTTAGGCAGACTGAAAATCTAATTAAATTTTGGTACCAGGATGCATGGTGGTGCTGTAGCTAATTTAAAAATGTGGAAATTGCTTTGGAATTGGGTAGTGGGTATTGGCTGGGAGAATTTGGAGGCACTCAATGTAAAAATCTAGATTATCTCGAAGAGATTGTTGGTGGAAGTATGGACAGTAAGGGTAATTCTGGTGTGGGCTCACATAGAATGGAAGAAAGCTATTGATAATGTTTCTATGATCTTAGGAAAAATATGTTCATATAATTATGAACAGAATGTTGCTAGAAACAGGAACATTAAAGTGCTTCTGATGAGGTCTCAATGGAAATGAGAAACATGCTATTAGGCACCAGAAGAAAGATGATCCTTGTTATAAACTGGCAGAAAACTTATCTAAATTATGTTCTGCTGTTAGGTGGAAACTAGAACTTATAAGTGGTGAATCTGGGTATTTATTTAGCTGAGGAAATGCAAAGAAAATGCAAAAGGTGTGGCCTGATTTGTTCTTGCTGCTTAGTATAAAATATGAAAAGAAAAAGATAAATTAAAGAAATTTTGCCAGCAGCTGTCAGCTGCTCTCTATTTATGAATCTGAGTGAAAAAAGTGAAGGGAGTAAGTACAAATTGATAGTTACAAAATAGTCATGGAGATGTAAGGTACAGTGTAGAGAAGATAGTCAATAATACTGTAATAATTATATATAATGCCAGGTGTACCAGACTTATTGAGGGGATCATTTCATAAGTTATATAAATATGTAAGCACTATGTTGTACACCTGAAACTAATATAATATTGAATGTCAACTGAATTGAAAAATTTAAAAAACACAAATTATTCTTACACTTTCAGAGCTTACATTCTGTAGAAAGAGAGGTAATAAAGAAATGATTGCTATAGATTCTTGATTTTCACAGTAATTTTGATTGTTGAAGCCACTGTGAACATTATACCAATAAATACTGAATCATTGCTCCTAGGGGAAATACAGAGTTAGGTTCCTGCTGGCCTCTGGTTACATTTTTTGTTAAGAATCATTCCTACCAACAGTGCACTAGGGTTCCCTTTTCTTTACATCTACACCAGCACTTACTGTTTGTTGATTTATTAATGATGGCTGGTGTGAAGTGATATCTCATGTAGTTTTAATTTGCATCTCTCTGATGGCCAGTGATATTGAACATCTTTTCATATGTCTATGGACCGTCTGTATGTGCTCCTTGGAGAAGTGTCTATTCACATTTTTTGCCCAGTTTTGAAATTGGATTATTTGTCTTCATGGTGTTGAGTCATATGGAGTTTTTAAAATACAATTTGGAGATTTACACAATGGGATACTACACAGAAGAAAGAAAGAAGGAACTCCTCCTTTTGTGACAGAATGGATGGAACTAGAGAATATTATGCTAAATGAAATAAGCCAGTCAGTGAAAGACAAACATCTTATGATCTCACTTATAAGAGGAATCTAATGAACAAAATAAACTATGAGCAAAAATAGAACTAGAGGCATGGAAACATGGAACGGACTGACAATGGCCAGAGGGGAGAAGGGAGGGGGTTGAGGGTGGAAAGAAGGGGAAGGAACTAGTCAAAGAACATGTATGAATGGCCCATGGACATGGACAACTGTGTGGGGATTATTGGAGCGGGGGTGAGCTGGGTGGAGGAAGGCAAACAGGAAAAAATAACAATAAAAATTAAAAAAAGAATATATAACCTTGTTTCATGTGTGTTTCTGGTTAAAGACATCTTATTTAATTTTATTGTCTTTAGCACTGAACTCATGGCCATTAGTTTCATAACTTATGCTTAAATGAAACTTACCTAACACAGGCATTTTCTGTGTAAGGTATGTTACAGCCTTCATACTCTTAAGAACACTAGATAGAACTTAGGACTACAGTCAGGGCCCATGTAATACAGTGAAATCACCAACAAAAGCACAAAATGTAAAAATAACCTGGCAGCACATGGACCATGAAGAGGACACATTTATAGTACAAGTGCTGAAACAAGAAGCCTTATTTGACCCCATTTGGGAAAGTGTGTGTCATCTGACTCCAGCCTTTTTCTACTCTATGCATGTCCTGGAATGACAGTGAAAGCTCAGTGAGTATAGGTTTTCAGGTTATAAGAATATTTTAATGAGTGTAGATTCCAGGAATAAAGAGGATCAGTTGTACGCTATTACTGTTAGCTCTTTGGTTATCATTGAGGTTGTGCTGATGATCATGGCGACACAAACTATTTCCCATGGAGTCTGGAGGCCCAAGAAGCTTCTCTGAGAAAATGACATTAAATATGAGACCTGAAGGAGACTAGGTGTTTGCTGGGCTGAGTGGGGGAGAGGGGAGGTTATCTCAGGAAGAAAAATCAGCATATGCAAGGGGCTTGAGATGGGAAGAAGCAAAGCGTATGAGGTCTGTCTGGAAAAAGTCCAGCTATTGGTGATATAATGAGGACAATTTGAGCAACAATGATGTAACCTGTCAGCCAAAGAGAGTGGACTGGAATGCAACACATGAACAATGACTACTTCACTGTACGACTTAGTGGGGGTGGTAGATGCCGTTGCATGAACATGTGTACTGTGTAACTGTCTCATTTGTTACTGTGAGTAGAGCAACAAATCTGCATCAAATTTTGTGTGAGGCTTGAACATTCCTCTGTGAAAACTATATAGGTGATTCAGAGGGCCACAGGTATGGGCAACTGGTGATTTGCAGTTTCATTATGACAACACACCTGCTCATGAATCATGCCTCATGCAGAATTTTTGGTGAAACATCAAATCACCCAGGTGACTCAGCCCCACTACAGCACAGATTTGGTGCTCTGTGACTTCTGGATTTTCCCAAAACTAAAATCACTTTTGAAAGGGAAGAGATTTCAGACTGTCAATGAGATTCAGAAAAATACAATGGGGCAACAGGTAACATGGGAGAATTATGTAGGGGTCCTCAAATGGGAGAAGTGTGAGGTCCCCAAATGCCTACTTTAAAGGGACTGAGGCATCATTGTCCTATGTACATTTCTTTTATATTTTTCAATAAAAGTTTCTGTTTTTCATAGTACATGGCTGGGTGTTTTATGGACATACCTTGCTCTATTTCTAGGACCCATGACATCCCATGAACTGGTACCTTGACTGATAGGAGGTAAGGTCCATATTGTGAAGGACCTTGTGACTCCATTGAAAAATTAAAAAGAAATTATTCAATTACAGTTTATATTCAATATTATATTATAATAGTTTCAGATGTACAGCATAGTGTTTAGACAATCACATACTCTACAAAGTGTTCCTCCTAATATTTCCAATACACACCTGGCACCATACATAGCTGTTACAATATTGTTGTCTAGATTCCCCACACTGAAGGATTTTTTATCTTTACCCTAAAAGTGATGGGTAGCCAAATTAATGGGTAATACAGATTTGTGTTTTATAAAGTTCACCATTTCTGGTTCAGTATAAAGAAAGGGCTAGAGGGGCTAACAGAGATGTGGGGAGGTCAATTACAAGCTTGTTTGAATAGCTAAGGAGAGACAGGACTAGGATGAAGGTATGAGCAAAGGATGAAGGTGGAGGCAGTTTAGGGTCACTAGTGGGGTTCTAGTATGTGCAGCTTCATGGGTAAGGGGCTAATTCTAGAGGGCAGGCTCACTGAAGAAGAAAAAAGTTTTTGGTGGACAAGTCCAACTTTTGTCCTGGGGTTAAAATGCGTGAGATGTTGTGGTAGACAAGGAAATGCGCCCCCAGGATCCTGCTTCAATAAGGACATACATCCATCTGGGAGAAAGGCAGCAGCAGAGAGCCATCAACTGTGGGCAAGTTCAGGTGCCTCTGTGAGGCAGGGCATGGATGGGCACCATTCTGGAGTCCCCTGCTGAGATGAGATGATGGGCGTGGGAGCAGGAGTTCTTCCTCAGATTAGTCCTCCTCCTCTTCCTTCCCTTCACAGGGGTTAAATCTCTGAAAACATCTTTTACCCCAAACTTCATCTGCAGATAGACTCCAACCTGCCAAAGAAAACCAAGTGGACATGTCAGGCCAGATGCATAGATGTAACCTAGAGATGCATATTCCCAAGTGGTCAAGATAGGGATGATGAGTGAAAGTCTGCGGGTGGCTGATTTTGTGTAGGAGAAATAATGAAGAAGAAAAGGAGCCCTGGAACTAAGTCTTGACAAACTCCCAACTTTTAAATGTGAGGCAGGGAAGGATAAACTAAAGGATTTTTCAGAGAGGTCAGAGGTTACCCAGGAGCTGGACACATAAAAAAAGGTAAGAGAATAAAGGGGTTAATGACATAGATTGCTGCTGAGAGGCCAGATAAGCTGAGGCCATTGGTCCCTTCCACTCAGTAGTCTGGTGAGCAGTTGAGAGCCGAAGCAAGGTTTCACTGGACCGTGGAATGAGTGATAAATGAAGGAATTGAGACTGTGAATATAGACAATTCTTTTCAGAAATGTGGCCAAGAAAAGTAAAGAGATAGAGCTTTAATTAAAAGGTGGAAATAAGGTGGCAAATAGAATTGGGCATTTTTGAATGACCAGTGGAAGGAGGCAGAAATTAGAAGTTAGAAGACAGAAAGAAAAGAGATAATTGATGAGATGTTTTTTCAGGAAATGGGCAAAGAACTTACACAGAGGATTTGACATTAACTAGGAAGAAGGAAGCTGGCTTTATAGGAAGCGAGAGGACAGGGGTACAGATGTAGGTAGGCTTTACGTTAGAAAGCAGATGGCAGGAAGTTGAGAGCTTTTCTTGATAGTTTTCAAATTTCCCTGTGAGGTTGGGAAGAGTTGTCTGCTGAGTCTGAGGGAGCTTTCTGGAGGTGGTGGTTTGATTGAGGAAAACGCACCAAGTTTAATGCAGTAACTGTAGGGAGCGGGAAAATGAGTTGACTAAACAATTGCAGTAGGATTGTAGTATAACAGTTTTGAGAGGCCAGGTGGGAGACTATTAGACTGAGTTTCTCAGTGAGGTATCTTTGGAGCATTTTTAAATTTAGGGGAACATGGTTGAAAATGTCCTTTTTTTTTTTTTTCCAATGTATGGTTGCCTCTCACCTGCCTCCAGCTACAGACCTGGCTGAAGGCCTGGCTTGCAACCTGGTTATGTGCCCTGACTGGGAATCAAACCAGCAACTTTTGGGCTTACAGGCCAGCGCCTATCCACTGTGCTACCAGCCAGAGCTTATTTTTCCTTTTAATGATTCTAGACATGAAAGTGCTTTGTCATAACAAACATGGATATTCTTAAACATACAGATATCTGAGTTCAATGCACACACTTTCACACTAGGATACCCCCCACTTCATGGTCTTCAGGTATTTTTTTGATAAATTCTTACAATAAATATGTAATTTTTAAAAATAGACTAAGTCTGAGAAAAATGTTGACATTACCCTTTCTCATTAAACCCTCTAACATCCTTCTGTGGTAGATAGTATTCCCACTGAGGAAAAGAAGTGTTCGCAGAGTTATGGCCGGTGGTTGCATACCAGACCAGGGACAAGGGCTCAAGTCTTCTCCATCTGAAACATGAGGCTTCTCACTGGTCCATGTTACTGCATCTCAGACACAAACTGGATTTGGGCTCATTTTTACTGATGTATTTAGTTAGTCAAAAATTAATTTTTTTCATTTTGTTTAATTTATTTAACATTTTTCCATGAGTTTGAATTTATGAGCCATTATAATAAATTCTTTTTCCCTGGCATCCTGAGCAATGGCAGGCTTGGAAGAATAAAGGAAATAATTGTCTAAAATAGTTAGTGAATGATAAGCCTTTGACCAAGAAATTGTTCTTGTCTGTGATTTGCCTGAACTATGATAATGGGAATGTGGTGATTGGCACAACTTCAACAGCCATAACATTTCTTCAGTTACAGTTGCCTGAAAACTACTTAACATTTCAAATGCTTGATGCAGCAAAACAAGGCTATGGGGAAGGGACATTACATAAATGCTTATCTCTGCAGGTAAGGAATTTTCTTGTGCCACTGAAGCGTTGAAAATAGTTGAGGTTACTGTGAAGGCAATGAGGAAAGTTAAATAGGATGACTTGAAAGTGATGGTTTGCTGCAAATCATATATTTCAAAAATGTTTTTATTTTTTTCCTTTAATTTAATTTAATTGTTGTTGTATTCCACCCATCCCATTTCTACTCCCCTCTGTCTCCTTCCCCATCCACCCACTCACCCACAAAGTCAATCCCACTTGTTGTCCATGTCCATGGTTCTTCCATACTAGTTTCTTGACTAAACTGCTCCTTTTCTTTGCCTCTTCCTCCCCCTCCCCCCACCTCTCTTCCCCCTGCCCACTGAAGGTCTAGTCACTGTACTCATGTATCTGGTTCTGTTTTGCTTATTTGTTTGTTTTGTTCATTATTGTCCTGTAATGAATGAGATCATATGGTATTTGTCTTTCACTGACTGGCTTATTTCACTAAGCATAATACTCTCTAGTTCCATCCATGTTGTTGCAAAGGGTAGGAGTTCCTTCTTTCTTTCTGTTGTGTAGTATTCCACTGTGTAAATGAACCAAAGTTTTTAGATCTAATCATCCACTCATGGGCACTTAGGCTGTTTCCAAAACTTGGCTATTGTAAATTGTGCTGCTATGAACATAGGGGTACATAGGTTTTTATGAACTGGAGTTTCAGGGTTTTTCGGGTATAGTCCTAATAGTGGAATTGCTGAATCAAAAGGCAGTTCCATTTTTAGTTTTTTAAGGAAACTCCATACCATTTTCCATAGTGGCTGCACCAGCCTACATTCCCATCAACTGTGCACCAGGGTTCCCTTTGCCCACATCCTCGCCAACACTTGTTGTTTGTTGATTTGTTGATGATGGCCATTCTGACTGGTGTGAGGTGATATCTTGTTGTGGTTTTGACTTGCCTCTCTCTGATGCCTAGTGATGTTGAGCATTCTTTCATATGCCTTTGGGCCCTTTGTATGTCTTCCTCGGTAAGTTTTCTGTTTAGGTCCTTTGCCCATTTTTAAATTGGGCTGTCTGTCTCCCTGGTGTTGAGTTGCATTAATTCTTTATATATTTTGGATATCAAACCCTTGTCTGAGGTATCATTGGCAATTATGTTTTCCCATACAGTTGGTACCCTTTGAATTTTGCTGGTGTTTTCTTTAGCTGAACAGAAACTTTTCAGTTTGATATAGTCCCATTTGTTGATTTGTTCTTTGCTTTTCTTTGCCCATGGTGAAGTATCAGTAAATATATTTCCTCATAGGATACCTAAAATTGAACTGCCTCTATTTTTCTCCAGGACCTTTATGGTGGCACTGCTTATGTTTAAGTCCTTTATCCATCTTGAGTTTATTTTGGTGTACGGTGTAAGTTGGTGGTCTAGTTTTATCTTTTTTCATGTTGCTGTCCAGATCTCCCAACACCACTTGTTGAAGAGACTGTTTTTACTCCATTTTATGTTCCTTCCCCCTTTGTCAAATGTTAGTTGACCATTGAGTCCTGGGTTAATTTCTGGGCTCTCTATTGTGGTCCATTGATCTATATGGCTATTCTTATGCCAGTACCAGATAGTTTTGATGACAGTAGTCTTGTAAGTATAGTTTGATGTCCGGTATTGTGATTCTTCCTACCTTGTTCTTCTTCCTCAAGATTGCTGTGGTTATTTGAGGGCATTTTTGGCTCCATATAAATTTTTGAAGTATTTTTTCTCTTTGTGAAGTATGTCATGGGTATTTAAATTGGGATTGCATTGAATCTATAGATTGCTTTGGGTGGTATTGACATTTTAATGATGTTAATTCTTCCCATCCATGAATATGATATATGCTTCCATTTATTTGTATCTTCCTTCATTTCTGTTTTCAATGTTCTATAGTTTTCTGAGTACAGATCTTTTACCTGCTTGGTTAAGTTTATTCCTAAGTTCTTTATTTTTCTTGTTGCTATGATAAAAGAGATTTGTTTTCTAGCTTCTATCTCTGCTGTTTCATTATTGGTATATAAAAAATGCTTTTGATTTCTGGATATTGATTTATATCCAGCTATTTTGCTAGATTTGCTTATTTGATCAAGTAAGTGTTTGGTGGAGCCTATCAGGTTTTGTCTGTATACTATCATGTCATCTACAAATAATGACAGTTTTAATTCTTCTTTTTCCAATTTGGATACTTTTGATTCCCTTTTCTTCTCTGATAGCTATGGCTAGCACTTCCAAAACAATGTTGAACAGCAGTGGAGAAAGTGTACAGCCTTGTCTCATTCCTCATCTCAGGAGTAAAGCTATTAGATTTTGCCTATTGAGTATGATGTTGACTTCAAGTTTCTCATATATGGCCTTTATTATGTTGAGGTATGCTCCCTCTATTTCCATTTTGCTGAGTGTTTTTTATCATAAATGGTTGCTATACTTTATCATATGCTTTGCCAGCATCTATTGATATGATCATATGGTTTTTGTCTTTCAATTTGTTGGTGTGATGTATTACACTTATTGATTTACAAATGTTGTGCCATCCTTGCATCCCTGGGATGAAACCCACTTGATCATGGTGTATGATCTTTTTAATGTATTGCTGGATCCAGTTGGCCAATATTTTGTTGAGAATCTTAGCATCTATGTTCAGAGATATTGGCCTATAGTTTTCTTTCTTAGTTGTGTTTTGACCTGGTTTTGGGATTAGAATAATAATGGCTTCATAGAAAGAGTTTGGGGGTCTTCCCTCTTGTTGAATTTTTGGAATAGGTCGAGAAGGATAGGAGTTAGTTCTTCTCTAAATATTTTGTAGAATTCACCTGTGTAGCCATCTAGTTTGGGGCTCTTGTGCTTTGGGAAATTTTTGATTCCTTCTTCAATTTCTCTAGTTGTTATTGGCTATTCAGGTTTTCTGCTTCTTGTGGATTCAGTTTTGGTAGATTATACATTTCCAGAAATGTGTCCATTTCACCCAGGTTGTCATATTTCTTGTCATATCATTGTAATTTCTTACAATCCTTTGTACTTCTGAAGTATCAGTTGTGTTTTCTCTTCTGTCAGTTCTGATTCTGTTTATTTGGGTCCCCTCTCTCTTTTCCTTGATGAGTCTGGATAAAAGCTTGTCAATTTTATTTATTTTTCAAAGAATCATCTCCTGGACTTGTTGGTTCTTCAGATTGTAGTTTGAGTCTCCAAGTTATTCAGTTCTACTCTGATCTTGATGATTTGCCTCTACTTGCTCTGGGCTTTGTTTGTTGTTGCTACTCTAGTTCTTGCAGCTTTATGATTAGGTTGTTTGTATAAGCTTCTTGCTTCTTGTGACCTTATTAGGTAGGCCTGTATTGCTATGAATTTCCCTTTGAGGATTGCCTTTACTGTGTCCCATAGGTTTTGGACTGTTGTGTATTCATTGCCATTTGTTTCCAGAAACTTTCTGATTTTATCTTTGATCTCATTGTTAACCCATTCATTCCTTAAAAGCATGTTATTCAGTCTCCATGAGTTACAGTGCTTTTGGTTTTTTCCCTTGAGATTGGTTTCTAGTTCCAAGTCATTGTGATCTGAGAAGATGCTTGGTATGATTGAAATTTTCCTGTATTTGTGGAGGCTTGTCTTGTGACCTACCATGTGGTCTATCTTAGAGAACATTCTATGTGCATTTGCAAAGAATGTGTATTTTGCTTCTTTGGGGTGAAAGGTTCTGTATATATCAGTTAGGTCCATTTCCTCTAGGGTGTTGTTCAATGCCACAACATCCTTAGTGATTTTTTGTTTGGAAGATGTTTATTGTTGATAGTGGGGTATTAAAATCCCCTACTATTAATGTGTTGCTGTCTATATCCTTCTTGAAGTCCTCCAAGATTTTCACTATATATATGGGAGCTCCTATGTTGGTGCATATATGTTTACCAGAGTTATTTCTTCTTGGTGAATTGTTCCCTTAAGTATTATGAAATGTCCTTCTTTATCTCTTTAGATGGTCTTCATTGTAAAATCTCTTTTGCCTGAAATAAGTATTGCTACTTTAGCCTTTTTTTCATGTCAATTTGCTTGATATATATTTTTTCCATCCCATCATTTTCAATATGTATTGATCTTTTGTTCTTAGGTGGGTCTCTTGAAGACAGCATATATGTGGGTCGTGTTTTCTTATCCATTCAGCTACCCTATATCTTTTGATTGGTACGTTTAATCTGTTTACATTCAAGGTAATTATTGATTGATACTTATTTATTGCCATTTTCCCACTTTGTATCTGTTTTCCTGTTTGGCTCTCTCTGTTTCTTCTTCTTCTTCTTCTTCTTCTTCTTCTTTTTTTTAAAGCAGACCCTTTAGCATTTCTTGCAATGCTGGTTTGGTAGAGATGTATTCCTTTAGTCTTCTTTTGTCTGGGAAACTCCTTACTTCTATTTTGAATGAGAGCCTTGCTGGGTAGGGTATTCTTGGTTGCAGGCCTTTGTCTCCCATTACTTGGAATATTTTTTGCCATTCCCTTCTGGCTTGTATTGTTTCTGTTGAATAATCATTTGATAGCCTTATTGGAGCCCGCTTATATGTTATTTGCTATTTCTCTCTCGATACTTTTAGGACTCTCTCTTTGTCTCTGAAATTTGCCATTTTAATTGTAATGTGTCTTAGAGTTGGTCTGTTTGGGTTGATCTTCATTGGGACCCTCTGTGCTTCCTGAACTTGAGTAACATTTTCACTCATGTTAGGGAAGTTTTCTATCATTACTTTTTTGAACAAGTTTTCTATTCCTTGTTTCTCTTCTCCTTCTGCTATCCCTATGATATGGATATTATTGCATTTCATGTTGTCCTACAGCTCTCTTAAAACCTCTTCATTCTTTTTCAGCTTTTTTTTAATTCTCTTGCACTGTCTTGGAATATTTTTCTAAGTTGTTCTCCAACTCGCTGATCCCATCCTCTTCTTCTTCTAGCCTGCTGTTGATTCATTCTACTGTATTCTTCAGTTCAGAAATTGTATTCTTCATTTCCTCCTGGTTCCTACTGATAGTTTCTAAGTCCCTTTTAATGCTGGTATAGTTCTCAGAAAGTTCCTTGTAGCTTCCCTGGAGTTCTTTGTAGTTCTCCTGGAGTTGTTTGTAGTTTTCTTTGAGCTGGATGAGCTCATTGAGCTTATCTATCATCATTACTTTGAATGCCATATCTGATAGTTTGTTTGCTTCTGTTTCATTTATTGATCTTTATGGGGATTCCTCCTTTCCTTTTGGTGATGGTATGATTCTTTTCCCCCCATTTTGGGTGTCTGTTGTTGCTTGTTTTTTTTGTTTTTTTTTTTTTTAAATTTTATTGTTGTTGTATTACATCCATCCCCTTTTTGCTCCCCTCTGTCCCCCTCCTCACCCACTGTTTTTGTCTTGGATTAATCTGCTTTGCTTCCTTGCCTTCATGGAGCACCCTTCTGTGTTAGGAGATTTGTGGAGTTCAGGGTTGCAGTCTCCTAGATTTCCTCAACTTCTTGCTCTTGGGGTGAACATTATGTCATTAACTTGGGCTGTCTGGTTGTATTTTGGGTTTGTTGTATGTGTTTCTTCTTTCCCTGCAGTTGGCTGATTGAGAGATGCTGCTCCTAAAACAGAACCACCAGTCTAGGCAAAATAACCACACCTTCAGAGATATCTTTCTCCTTTAATCCCACTTTCAACTGCCTATGAACCTAGCTATATACCCATACCCATCCACGATAACCTCCACTTTTAATCACACCCTCAGCTGCATCTGAGCCAGTGTTAATAGTGATGTAGATATGATAAGATGGTTATAAGTGGGGAAAAATTATTAAGTTGATTGACTAAAGTATGGATAATTTTGAAGGGTGCAAAGGAATGGCAAAGATAGTAGGGATATGAGAGAGAAAGCCAACTTATCTCTTCTATAGAAATGAGGAGGAGGAAAATCACAATACCTCAAATGGGAGTGAACAGTATAAGCCTATATATATAGTTGCCACATGAACCTCCCTATCCATCCTTAATGAGCCCTGATTGGTGCTTATAGCAGAAAAAAATGAATGTGTAGTCCCCAGTAGTGCACCCACACATGCACACACACACACACACACACACACCCCAAAAAATAAAAGAAAAAAGAAAAGAAAAGAAAGAAAGAAAGAAAGAAAGGGTTTATGCGTGTGGGGAAGGGAAGAATACTTAGATTGAGGATTGAGAATGAGTTGTAGCAGGAGAGTGAGTAGACTTTAAAATAATAGTAGGAGGAGGGTCTTGGGTAGTTAGGTAGATTGAGATAAGGGAGGAGTAAAAATAGGTGAGTTGGGCTACGTTGTGATATAAACAGTATTTACTTAAAATGCACTAATTGTGAGGGTTGGAAGTAACTTTTGAAAAGGATATGTTAGGGATTAATAGTTCCTGTTGCTCTTGGTGTAACTCAGGTGCTTGAGATTAGCAGTGATCCATTTCCTGAGCCTGCCTCTTTTTCTTGATCAAGTCTCTGTAGCCTACAGTCAGGCTGTGGGTTCTTGGAGTGGCAGGGCCTATGGCTGTCATAGTCAAGGCTGGTTCTGAGTGCCAGCCCCCAGGTAGGCTGAGCCTACAATAGGCTAGCCTGGTTTCTATGCTGCTGGTGTTTTGAGGCTCTTCCTTCTCTCACTGGTTCTGTGTGAAGACCTACAGGGTGCTTCTGTGGTGTCTATGGCTGCTTCTCCCCCTCCAGCTCCTAGAGGAGGTTTCTGCCTGCAATGGGCACCTGGCTCCAACACAGGGTGGTCTGCAACCTCAATGGCTCCTGTGATGGCTGGCCCTCCCCCTGCAGCTCCCAGAGGAGGTAGTACCTGTCTGCAAACCCAGGGAGCCTGGCTCCCTGGGACACCCCCTGGTTGCCTGCTGGGGAAGACTAACCCTCCATTCAGTCCAGCTTTCGGAGGAGGTTTTCACCGCAGCCTCTGTGATGAGTGCCTGGCTCCCCAGGGGGTGGGCAGCTCAGTCTGCAGGAGAAAGCTACACCTCCCCCTCCAGGTCCTCAAGGAGGCCTTTGTTGTCTGCAATGGGTACCAGTTGCAGCAGCTGCAAGTTCCTGGGTGCGCAGTTTTGAGTTTTTGTGGGAGCCTGCTCACTGGTGTGAGTGCACGGACGTTGGACCTACCCCCCTTGCCAGAGCTCCAAGCTGCCTTCTCCCCAGGTGGTGCAGCAGCACAATTTTTAGCCCTCTCACCACCCTGGCTGGTGCACTTCCCTGCTCCCCTGCTCCTCCTCTCCATGGTCTCTCCTCTTCCACCTCTGGCCCAGGGAGGCACTTCCTCTCTCTCAGCCTCTGGAGTTTGGCTCTCACACAGTCCCTCTCCTGCAGGAGTTCAGTTCCTCATTCCCTCTGGAGTTCGCACTCACTATCCACACTTCACTGCTCAGATTTCTGTCTTCAGTTAGAGCCGCCCTTCAGGGCAGAGTCACCACTGCCCAGACCCAACCTCGGCCTACTGGTGGGCAGGTTTGGAACGGTCTTACCTGCTCTCCTGTAGGTCTCTGCAGCTCTGGACTGTGCACCCCTGACTCCAGATGCTCACCCCTCCAATTTGCAGGAATCTGCAGATGTCTCACATTCCCTACCCTATCCTCCAGCTGCTCTGGTACTCAAGAATGCCATCAGCATTGCTCTCTACTCTGTCACCATCTTTCTCAAAAATATTTTTTCAAGTCAGTCATTTGAAGTTTGTTTCAAAATATAATCAGTCTGAGCAGAACAGTTATTCAGTACACACAGAAGTGTCTGTACGTGCCAATTACTGATTAGCATTGTAAGTGAAAAGGGAACTAGGGCACCATCCCCATCATCAAAGCAGGGTCTGCTGGTGGGGCAGACAGACTGATAATTACAATATTAGTTATAATTATAACATTAGTGTGAAGATAAGATAAAAGCTAATCGAAGCATCTGTCCTATTATATCCCTTTATGTGTAGTTAGATAGGATATATAGTAACTAAAAACACAAATTAAAATGAAATGTAAAACTTGTTTCCTCTAGGGCATTGTTGCAGAGAACTTTGCTTTTACTCTATTTCAATAAAAGATAAATAAAATAAAAGATATATTTCAATCATGTCAAAAGGTGAGACAAATAGTATACAATTCCACTTATATACAATACCTAGATTAGTTAAATTCATAGACACAGAAAGTAGAATGGTGGTTACCAGTGGGCTGCAAGAGAGAGGAAAATGGTGATTTTTTGTTAATAAGTACTGAGTTTCAGTTTTTACAAGATAAAAATAGCTTTTTTTTTATCAGCCATTTAATATTTTTTAAAGAGAAATCTCTATTCAGACCTTTGTCCCATTTTATTTTAATTTTTATTTTTAATTACAGTTTATATTCAGTATTAGTTTCAGGTGGTCAGCATATACTTTACAAAGGGTTCCCCTGTTATTTCAAGTACCCACCTGGCATCGTATTTAGTTGTTGCAATGTTACTGATTATGTTTCCCATGCTGTACTATATATCCCCATGACTATTTGTAACTACCAATTTGTACTTAATCCCTTCACCTTCTTCATTCCCTCTCCCAACCCCTCTCTCCTCTGCCAACCATCCCTGTTCTCTGTATCTATGAGTCTATTTCTATTTTGTTCAGTTGTTTATTTTGTTCTTTAGACTTTATATATAAGTGAAATCATGTGGTATTTGTCTTTCTCTGTCTGGCTTATTTCACTTAGCATAATTCCATGTTCATCCATGCTGTCACAAAAGGTACATTATCATTCTTTTTAATTGCTAAATAGTATTTCATGGTCTGAATTTCCCACAGGTTTTTTTTTTTTTTTTTAATCCATTTGTAGATGAAGAGTTCTTTGGGTAGGTGGATGGTGGTGATGGCCATCAACTGTGTGAATGTGTGTAATGTCACCGAACTGACTGTACACTTAAAAATGGTTAAGAGGACAACTTTTATGGTATGTATATTTCACCACAATTAAAATAAAAGAAACAGAGAAGCTAATAGAAGAGATTACTACTTTCCCTACACTAAATATAAACAGAAACTATTTAGGTTTCTCTACTAAAAGAAATAAAACATTGAAATACATATACCTAAAATCTCTTCCTCAAACCTCCCTCCTTTTCTCTCTCTTTAGGTGAAAGAACCCTCCTAAATTTGGGTGCTTATTCCTATGCATTTAAAAATACTTTTGTTACTACCAATGCTATCCTTCCAAAAACCACGAAAGACACAACTATGGTGGAGTCTCAGTAAGGTGATGATAGAGAGGACTTAGTGTAAGATTTAGGTCTGTCTTAGGTCCTTCTGGGAAGGGCTTAGTGAAGCAGGCTTGGTCCTGGGTTGGATGCTTTCAGAAAGTGGGATGATTAAATATCTTAGTAAATCTCATCGAGAAGTCAGGAAGCCTAGAACAACAGTCAAGTTGTAACTAGATAAGCAGCCACAGAATTTACATTAGCTTGGATTGGGTCTATTTGGTCATCTTGTGGTTTGGACAATATTCCTATTTTTGATAGTATTCAGATACAATGATGGAGTAGTCTTGTCTGTGCTTTGATCTACCAGGGTCACAGAATGGTCTTGTCTGATGTTGGTGCTCTGTGAAATTGTTTACAGTCAACAAGAAAATATCATGGCCTCATTGTGACAGCCAACCCACTCCTGGGTATGAGAAGCTGTTTTCTCTTTGTCACTACAGATCTATGTACAAATAAAAGATACTATTGTTTTGTGAGTCTTAAGTAATTGGATGAATGAAAATATGCTGTACATATTATTTTGCAACTAGCTTTTTTACTCAGCTTCCTAGTGTGAGATGAACCTAGGTTGATTCTAGGAGATTTAATTCATTCCTTTTACATGTTGTTTAAAATTATATTCAATGGAAAGGTGGTTAAGTTGCTTCTATGTTTTCTTTTTTCCCTTAAAAATAAAAAAAAAAGATTGTTGTTCTATTATAGTTGTCCCATTTTGCTTCTATGTTTTCTTGTTAAAAATAGTACTGATATTCTAAGCACACAGATCTAAGTTTCTAAATACTCTTCTCCAATGGGAGTAGCCAGGTCTCAAATATTGAAGAGACATATTGAATACATAGAAGCCAGCTTGAAGGGACTCCTACTGTTAAATCTGGGGCAATTTGATAAATAAACTAAATAATGATAATAATGGGATATTATGCATGAATTAAAAATACCCATGAGTTCATACGGCTCTAAAAAATTACTCAAAATTTTACCCAGTTTTTGCTTTGCTTTTTCATGTTGCTTGCGGTACTTGCAGTTCTAATTTTAATGTGTTCATTTTTAATCAAACTTGTGCTTTATAGTTATGTTTTTGTGACATAGCTACAAGATCATTTTTTCCAGAGACCATAAACTAGTTTTTCTATAGAAGTTTTAAAGTTTTGTTTTTTCATCTTTAGGTCTTTAATAAATCATAATAATTTTTGTATGTGGTGTAAGAAAGGGAGTTTCATTACATATCTTTTCCACATAGACAATCACTTGTCCCAATATCATATAAGGCTACCATTATATTAAAAATTTCATTTTCTAGATACTTTATTTGGATATATTGACATATTTGTCTATTAATTACTATACTTTTTTTAAATTAAGACCTGATATTGAGTTAGCCAATTCTCATCACCATAATTCTTCTTCAATATTATCTTTTGGCTCTTTTAGCCCATTAACCTCTGTCATATGAATTTGAATTTCCTATTAAGTTCACTGAAAGTCTTTTTGGGATTTTGATTGGAATTGCATTGAATTTATAGATTTTAATTATCATAGTATCAAATATTTTCATTCATTATCTTGAAATATCTCTCCATTTATTTAGGTTTTATTATATTTGTTAAATTAGTAATTTTACCCATAAATATTTGATACATATCTTCTTAGGTAGTTACAGTCCAGTATGTGAGGAACTTGTCATACTGTCCTACAAGTATGGAGCTGAACAACTAACAAATCAACAACTTAGATGCAAAAGAGAAGTGAAGTCACAGGACAAACTGCTGCCATCTCCTGTCTCCCCTTCCTAAATGGAGAGACTGACAGGAGACTCCAGGAACTTGACAACTTGCCTGAACTGAAACCCATAGGCATCAACCTTCCCAGGAATCCGTGCTGGATTAGGAAACCTGAACTGTAATTCTCACATTATTGGAGGCTCAATGTGGGCAAGTCTGAGAGTTAAAAACTCTTGGGGACCAGTCATGTGGCCCCA
>PVIW01002127.1:157669-238712 GCA_004026585.1 Noctilio leporinus
GGGGGCACACGGACACACACACACGCACACACGGGACACTGGACTTTAGTTTGCTCCCTGGGACAAGGGAAATAACAGTCCAGCCCATTGTGATCATTGTGCCCCAAGCAAATGCAAAGGGGTTGGTAAGCACAGGTGAAGTTCACGGTTTAGAGATGCAAGGTCACTGTTTCATTAGATACATTTCTATGGGTCTCTGTTAGTTGAAAATGGCATGGCTGCCTGAAGAGGCCCTGCCCCAGCATCTTAAACATATGGGCTCAACCTCTTAAATAAAAGAAGCCTAGAGGCAGTTGTTCATATTTCAATGTCTCAAAATGTCAATGTTGAGGTTCAGCAACCTTGGAGCTTCAGCTCCAAGTGTTGATTCTGTGCAGCTGGAAGCTGCAAGAGCACAAGGACAGACAAGGGTTCCTGGTAGCTCCCGCCAAGCATTTTTTGTTCACATAAAATTGGCAACAACTGTATTTGAGGGAAGCTGGAAAACTGAGTTTTTCAGCCAGACCTATTGTCACCCTGAGTAAAATCAGAATTCTCTTGCTGGTGTTGGTATTTAGAGAAATATTTTCACTTTTTAAATTGAAGTGTTATTTACATTCAGGAGTCTGGATTTAAATCTAAGTGTACTAGGAAGCCACTGTAGAATTTTAAGCAGGAGGGGAATTTATGCTGGAAAATTTACTCTGTATTCTCTTGAGAGAATTGATTGTAAGGAACCTCCAAGGAAGAGAAGTCCTATTATGTGGCAACTACATAATCCAGGCAGATGTTCATGGTCATTGGGATGGGTGATGGTAGAGCAGATGGAATGAAGACAGATTTAGTGTACATGCTGGAGTTCACATGATTTGCTCTTCGATGTTCATCTTCAACTATTTCTTTTATTTGGAAGTGATTCTGTCTGGAGTCAGATGTTCAGAAAAAATCTCTATAATTTGTGAATTTCTTTGCATACATACACTGCTAATTTGGCAAAGCTATTATTTTTTCTTATTCTCTATTCATGTGCATACATGTGATTCAGAAGCTGTGGGATGTAATTACTTTTTTGAATTAGAGAAGAATTAAGCAATATTCTATTTAATAAAAGAATTTATAACATGCTCCTATGGTTTGGCTTTCACATTAGGATTTAGACACAAATTAAAAATAACTATTGTATGGAGAGCTTTCCTCAGGGGGGTTGGAAAGGTCTTGGTCTCCTAAATCTCTTCCATGGATTGCTTAAGTTTCATTAACAAAGTTCTTAAATTATTATTATTATTATTTTTGTGTGTATGCCTTCCTGAGAGGAGTGGTATATTAAATATCTAATGCTGTATTATAGATTTCTTTATTAATTTATGTTTCCTTTTAAATCATCCTTGATGGCATATAGGAGAAGAGGGTATTTGCAACAATCAGTTTTAATAACTTAAACAAAGTCCTTAATAGGTGAATAGGGACTGATTCTATTTTAGGGAAGAAAGAGATGAGTGAGCAGAATGAGTACCATAGATTGACTAAAAGGCAGCCTGGAGTGTGGGGAACCCAGGCCACTAGGCCTGTGCCAGAGGTGCAGTAGGAGCACATACCACCAAACTGGTGCAGATGGCACAAAAAAAGGAAAGCAATACCAAGAAAATATAAATAAAAATGAAAAGCCATGACTATGTGTCTAAAAAAGCAAAAGGCCTTTGAACCAGGAAGGACAATGAAGTTACAAATGGGAGGAAAGAGATAGGTAGAGGGAAAGGGTGGGGGTGGGGGGGGGGAGGGAGAGAGAGAGAGACAGAGAGAGAGAGAGAGAGAGAGAGAGAGAGAGAGAGAGAGAGAGAGAGAGAGAGAGAGAATTAATTAGGGAAATAATACTGAAGAGGTGGAGAAAAGGATCTGTGAATCTGTGGCCATAATGTTCAACAGCTCCTTTAGCCCACTATGAAAAGCAGAAGCACCATCTGGAGAGGAATCAGCTTAACATTGAACTCTTCATAAATCTCTATGTGTTTGTAATAGAAGTTTCCACTCTTTTTCTCCTCATGGGTTCTCAAGTCTGGTGACATTCAGTAGCCACCAACTTCAGTAGTCAGATGAAGTACTGACATCTTTTCACCAATTTGGGCATTAAAACTTTCCTGAGTCTTTTATCATCCATGGTTATATGGATTCAGCATTATGCAGATCCTAGCATACACCTGAGAGAAAGATCTAGATGTTCATTGAAGCACACAATTTTAGCAAAATCATTGTCTGAAAGAAAATACCTTGCCATTTTGGGAATGATCCCCATGAGAGTTCACAGCCAAGCCCTTGTGAGCTCCCAAAGGTTTCTGCTGAGACAGAAATGCTTCATTCAGGGTATTTCATGTGGGATATTTTTAGTAGCCATTGATTTCCCATAGAAACTATGCATCGTGCTCCTCTGTTTCTTTCATTCATGTGCTCTCAAAAGCATTTTTACTGAGCCTGAAAGGGAAAAAAATGTACCATAGGAGACTCTGAAAGGACATGAATATAGAGATCCACTTGAGTTTTATGGGAATCCCAAAGCATTGTCAGGTAAAGTCTGGATTCAGAGCCTGACCTGCTCCTGGAGGGCAGGTACCATTTGCTGGCAGGTGATATCGGAGTAAACTATTTTTGCACTACGGAACAGGAAGGTGGGAGAACAGAGGTCAAGAACTGACAGACTGAGACTAACAAGGAACATTACAGAACTGAATTAGTGTATATTCCAATGAAAAAGTAGGAGAAAATAATATGCATGTAGAGAGGCAAAGGACAACACACAAGATAAAGCGATGCTAATTGGCTGTAGTCTAATTGGATGACAAAAGCAGAACAGAGGAGCCATCAGAGTCTATTTTATTCATTCATGTGTTTACTCACTCATTCATAAGGCTGGCCCTTATGAATGAAGTCTTTGAAGCTGGCCCTAGAGAAAAGGCAGGCTTCAGAAATGGAAGAGGAGGGGATGGGATCTTAAATAGAGGGAGTGACAGGAATGATGGTGGAGAAGTAACAAATAGGGAGTGGTTTTGTGTACTTAGAATGAAATAAGCCCTGGCTGGTGGCACAGTGCATAGGCACTGGCTGTGAACCCAAAGGTCACTGGTTCAATTCCGAACCAGGGCACATAACCAGGTTGCAAGCCAGATCTCCAGCCAGTTCCATAGCTGGAGGCAGGTGAAAGGTAACCATACATTGATGTTTCTCTCCCTCTCTGCCTCTCTCCCTTCCCTTCTCTCTGGAAATGATAAATAAAATCTTAAAAAAAAAAAAAACCACAAGGAGTGGTTTCATGTACTTAGAATAAAATAAATCTAGAAGAGAAGTTTACATCAGATTGGATATAATCTTGAGTTTTAAAAAAATGCATTAGATTTTATTTTTTATTTAATTTTTTAAAATTTAATTTTATTGTTGTTGTATTACATCCATCTCCTTTTTACTCCCCTCTGTCTTCTTACGGACCCACTTACTCCCCTACAAAGTCAATCCCACTTGTTGTCCATGTCCATGGTTCTTCCATGCTAGATTCTTGATGAAAATGCACCCCTTCTTTGCCTCCTTCTCTCCCTCCCTCTTCCCCACTCCTCCCTGCCCACTGAAGGCCTATTCATTGTATTCATGTATCTGGTTTTGTTTTGCTTATTTGTTTGTTTTGTTCATTATTGTCCTGAAATGGGTGAGATCATATGGTATTTGTCTTTTACTAACTGGCTTATTTCACAAAGCATAATACTCTCCAGTACCATCCATGTTGTTGCAAAAGGTAGGAGTTCCTTCTTCTTTCTGCTGTGTAGTATTCCATTGTGTAAATATACCAAAGTTTTTTGATCCAATCATCCACTGATGGGCACTTAGGCTGTTTCCAGCTCTTGGCTACTGTAAATAGCACTGCTATGAACATAGGGGTATGTAGGTTTTTATGAACTGGTGTTTCAGGGTTCTTCGGGTATAGTCCTAGTAGTGGAATTGCTGGATCAAAAGGCAGTTCCATTTTTAGTTTTTTAAGGAAACTCCATACTGTTTTCCATAGTGGCTGAAACAGCCTGCATTCCCACCAACAGTGTTCCAGGGTTCCCTTTGCCCCACATCCTTGCCAACACTTGTTGTTTGTTGATTTGTTGATGATGGTCATTCTGACAGGTGTGAGGTGGTATCTTATTGTGGTTTTAATTGGCATCTCTCTGATGCCTAGTGATGTTGAGCATTTTTTTCATATGCCTCTGGGCCCTTTGCATGTCTTCCTCAGTGAGTTGTCTGTTCATGTCTTCTGCCCATTTTTTATTTGGGCTGGTGTTGAGTTGCATTAGTTCTTTGGATATCAAACCCTTGTCTGAGGTATCAATGGCAAATATGTTTTCCCATACAGTTGGTTCCCTTTGAATTTTGCTGGTGTTTTCTTTAGCTGAACAGAAACTTTTCAGTTTCTGTTCCCATTTCCCATTTGTTGATTTGTTGATATGTATCAGTAAACATATTTTGGCATAGGAAATCTAACATTTTACTGCTTCTATTTTTCTCCAGGACCTTTATGGTGGCACTGCTTATGTTTAAATCCTTTATCCATCTTGAGTTTATTCTGGTGTATGGTGTAAGTTGGTGATCTAGTTTTATCTTTTTTCATGTTGCTGTCCAGTTCTCCCAACACCACTTGGTGAAGAGACTGGTTGTACATCATTTTATGTTCCTGCCCCCTTTGTCGAATATTAATTGACCATAGAGTCCTGGGTTTATTTCTGGGCTCTCTATTCTGTTCCATTGATCTATATGTCTATTCTTATGCCAGTACCAGATAGTTTTAATGACAGTAGCCTTGTAGTATAGTTTAATATCTGGTATTGTGATTCCTCCTACCTTGTTCTTTTTTCTCAAGATTGCTGTGGCTATTTGTGGGTGTTTTTGGCTCCATATAAATTTTTGAAGTATTTTTTCTGTATGTCATTGGTATTTAAATTGGGATTGCATTGAATTTATAGATTTTAATGATGTTAATTCTTCTCATCCATGAATATGATATATGCTTCCATTTATTTGTATCTTCCCTAATTTCTTTTATCAATGTTCTGTAGTTTTCTGAGTATAGGTCTTTTACCTCCTTGGTTAAGTTGATTCCTAGGTACTTTATTTTTCTTGTTGCTATGGTAAATGGGATTTGTTTTCTCATTCTATTTCATTGTTTCATTATTGGTATACAAAAATGCTTTTGATTTCTGGATATTGGCTTTATATTCAGCTGTTTTGCTCAATTTGCTTATTAGGCGGAGTAAGTTTTTGGTGGAGCCTATCGGGTTTTGTATGTACACTATAGTATCATTTGCAAATAATGACAGTTTGACTTCCTCCTTTCCAATTTGGATACCTTTGATTCCTTTTTCTTCTCTGATGGCTATGGCTAGAACTTCCAAGATGATGTTGAACAAAAGTGGAGAAAGTAGACAGCCTTGTCTTGTTCCTGATCTTAGGGGAAAACGTTTAATATTTTGCCTATTGAGTATGATGTTGGCTTCAGGTTTCTCATAGATGGCCTTTATGATGTTGAGGTATGCTCCCTCTATTCCCATTTTGCTGAATGTTTTTATCATAAACGGTTGCTGTACTTCATCAAATGCTTTTTCAGCATCTATTGATATGATTATATGGTTTTTGGCTTTCAATATGTTGATGTGGTGTATTACATTTATTGATTTGTGAATGTTGTACAATCCTTGCATCCCTGGGATCAAGTGGGAAACCCACTTGGTCATGGTGTATGATCTTTTTAATGTACTGCTGAATCCAGTTGGCCAATATTTTGCTGAGAATCTTAGCATCTATGTTCATCAGAGATATTGGCTTGTAGTTTTCTTTCTTAGTTGTGTCTTGGCCTGGTTTTGGGATTAGAATAACGTTGGCTTCATAGAAAGAGTTTGGGGGTCTTCCCTCTTGTTGGATTTTTTGGTATAGGTTGAGAAGGATAGGAGTTAATTCTTCTCTAAATATTTTGTAGAATTCACCTGTGTATCTATCTGATCTGGGGCTTTTGTGCTTTGGGAGATTTTTGATTACTTCTTCAATTTTACTAGTTGTTATTGGCCTATTCAGGCTTTCTGCTTCTTATGCATCAGTTTAGGTAGATTATACATTTCCAGAAATGTGTCCATTTCACCCAGGTTGTCGTATTTCTTGTCATATAGTTGGTTGTAATAATTTCTTACAATCTTTTGTATTTTTGAAGTATCAGTTGTTATTTCTCTTCTGTCATTTCTGATTTTGTTTATTTGGGTCTTCTCTCTCTTTTTCTTGATGAATCTGGGTAAAGGCTTGTCAGTTTTGTTTTTTTTTCTGTTGGATTCATCTTCTTTGCTTCCCTGTCTTTGAGGAGCACCCTTTTGTGTTAGGAAATTTGTGGCATTCAGTGTTGCAGTCTCCTATATTTTCTCCATTGCTCTTGGGGTGGCCTTTATGTCATTAACTTGGGCTGGCTGGTTGTATTTTGGGTTGGTTGTGTATATTGCTCCTTTTCTTCCAGTTGGCTGATTGAGAGACTCCTTTTATCCTTTCTCATACACTGTTTTTGAGCTGCTCCTAAAACAGAAACACCAGTCCAGGCAAAATAACCACAGCCTTCAGAGATTTCTTTCTCCTTTTATCCCCCTTTCAACTGCCAATGAACGTAACTGTATACCCATACCCTCCAAGGTAATCCCCACTTTTAATCACACCCTCAGTTGCAACTGAGCCAGTCTTAATAGGGATATAGGTATATTAAGACTGTTGTATGAGGGAAAAAATGATTAAGTTAACTAAAGTATAGATCATTTTGAATGGGTACTTAGAAGTAGCAAAGATAGCAAGGATATGAGAGAGAAAACCAACTTATCTATTCTATAGAAATGAGGAGAGGGCGAATCAGAAAGCCTCAAGTTTGAGTGAACAGTATAAGCCTATATATATAGTTGCTGCATCTACCTCCCTGTTCACCCTTAATAATCCATGATTGGTCCAGGTGGAGCCAGGAACTGTGTGCTTTTAGCAGGAAAAAAAAAAAAAAAAAAAATGGAAGAAAGAAAGAAAGAGAAAGAAAGAAAGAGATAAAGGGTTTAGGCTGGGGAGGGGAGAAATACTTAGATTGAGGACTGAGAATGAGTTGTAGCAGGAGAGTGAGTAGACTTTTAATCAAGAGTAGGAGGAGGGTCTTGGGTAGTTAGGTAGATTGAGATAAGGGAGGAGTAAAAATATAGGAATTGAGATACACTATAATATAAACAGTATTTACTTAAAATGCACTAATTGTGAGGGTTGGAAGTAACTTTTAAAAAGGATATGTTAGGGATTAATAGTTCATATAGCTCTCAGTGTAACTGAGGTGCTTGAGATTAGCAACAATCTATTTCCTGCCTCTTTTTCTTGATCAAGTCTCTGCAGTCTATAGTTAGGCTGTGTGGCCTTGGAGTGGCAGGGTCTATGGCTGTCACAGTCAGGGCTGATTCTGAGTGCCAACCGCCCCCTCTCCCCCAGGTAGGCTGAGCTTCCAGTAGCCTAGTTGTGTTTCTGCATTACCAGTGTTTTGGGGCCTTCCCTTCTCTCATTGGTTCTGTGTGAAGGACTTATGTGGAATTGATGGCTACTCTTCCCCTTCCATCTCCTCGAGAAGGTTTCTGCCTGTGTTGGGCCCCTGGCTCCAAGGGGGAGTGGCTTGCAACTTCATTTCCCGCTGTGATGGCTAGCCCTCCCCTTCCAGCTCTTTGAGGAGGGAGCCACTGTCTGCAAAGAGGGCTGGCTACCTAGGGGGCCAGCAGCATTGCTGGCCCTCCACGCAGTCCAGCTCTTGGAGGAGGTTTCCACTGCTGCCTCTGCAATGCATGCCTGGTTCCCCAGGAGGCCCACAGTGTAGTTTGCTGGCTATGGCTAGCTCTCCCCGTCCAGCTCTTTGTGGAGGTTTTTCACTGTGTTTGATGAGCTTCTGGTTCTGTGGGGAACCCCGTAGCAACAGCACCAGCAATGGCTAGCCCTTTCCCTCCACTTCTTTGAGGAAGTTTATGCCACCTGTATTGGTCACCTGGCTCTATAGGGGAGCCTGAGCTGTGTGCTGTAGATGGCAACCCCTCCCCCTCCAGCTCTTTGAGGTTTTTGTTACTTGCAGTGGATGTACCAGTTGCACCAGCAGAAAGTTCCTGTCATGCAGTTTCGAGTTTTCGTGGGAGACTGTGTGAGGGTGTGGGTGCATGGAGTTGGGCCTCCCTTCTCACTGGGCCTCTGTGATGCCCTCTCTCTGGGTGGTGCAGCAGCACAATTTTCAGCCCTTTTGTCACCCCAGCCAGTACACTTCCCTGCTTCCCCCTCCTTCTCCCCAAGGGTGTCTCCTCCTCTGCCTCTGGCCATGGGAGGCACTTCCTCTCTCTCAGCCTCTGGAGCATGGCTCACATAGTCCCTCCCCTGCAGGAGTTCAATTCCTCATTCCCTCTGGAGTTTGCACTCACTGTCCACACTTCACTGCTCAGATTTCTATTTATTAGGGAGCCTGAAGCTGTCTTCAGTCAGAGCCGCCCTTCTGGGAAGAGCCGCCACTGCCCAGAGTTGACCTTGGCCTGCTGGCTGGTGGGTTCAGAACTGTCTCACCTGCTCTCCTGTAGGTCTCTTAATCTTGAGTTCTGGGACAAAGACTTGTTCATGGGTTTTGTGACATGGTTTTTGCAAAGATCAATTTGTTAGGAATAAGAAAGTTGTTTTGGGAGGAAGAGAGGTTAGAGGCCATGAGAGCAGCCATGGAAGATTTGGAGAAGCCACCTGATAAAGGCTAAGAGCCCTTAAGTAAAGCAAGTGATCCTGGGACTGTAGGAGAGGAGAAACATGTGAAAAACATCAAGAAACTAAGTGCCCTGATTGGATATGACATGACAATAGATAAGCTGTGAACTCTAAGGGATGAGGGACTTGAGATTACAAACCCAGGAGACCATGAGAATGGTGGAACACTGACCACCTAGATGAAAATGCTCCCTAGTTATTTGCTGAGGTACCCTTATCACTACCTGATATTTTTTTTGGTTTTGAAATGTACTTTGTTTTGTTTTTCTTTCCCACTAGAAGATAGGCTTCATGCAAGTGGAGAAATTATATATCTTCACCAATAGATCTCTGCTTCCTGGATCTGTCAAACAACAGGTGCTCAACAAATAGAGGGTGGGGCAAAGTACGTTTATAGTTGTTCCTATGGAAGATAGTACAATAGCTAATACATAATGGTACATAAATAAACTTTATGTTTTGAGTACTCACAACTGTAAACCTACTTTTGCCCCACCCTGTATTTGCTGAATACATGCAGAATAGTTTCTTTAAAAAATAGAAAAAAATAACAGGGATCATAAGTAGAAAAAATAACAGGGAAAGTAATTTTAAAAGTTATAAAAAATTAGCCCAGGTCTAACCAGCCATGTGAACTTAGCATCATCTTAGTATTTCTTTGTTTCAACTTTTTAATCTATAAAACAAGGATAATACTACTTTTTCTACTCTGTAAATTGGAACATAAGCCCACATAATAAGTAGGAGAGCACTTTGGAAAATTAAAATGTACAATCTCATTAGGAAAGAAGGCAGTGTTATTGTTTTTAATGTGTTCTCTAAAAGAGAATAAAATCATTTTAAACTGAATTATCTCTAGAAATTATGAAAGACATTAAATTCTTTTCTTTTTCCCCCCTTTGACATGATATTGTGCTTAAGAGCATTAGTTGGATGCAGCTGTGATATATTAGTCTGAAAAAGCACTCAGCAGGCCTTTTCCCAATTAAATTTCCTCTGGATAAGACTTGGTAATTATAAGATGAGCAAACTAATAATAAAAGGTGTAGATTCCTGGAAAATGAATCTGATTTTTGTCAGAGAGAAAATTGATTAGTAATATGTCTTAGGGTTTTTATGGAGACAGGGTTTCCACAAAGTTCAAATTAAATGCAAGATGGTGTTTTAGAAGTCACAAGATGACTATACTTCCTAGTATGTCATTAATCAATACTTAAGGATTTTTGACAATGAGAATATATCCTTTGCTCTTGTGGGGTTCTTTGCTGAGAGTTTCATTTGGAAAAACTGCGATCCACCCTGTATGGTATGAAAGTTGACTCTATTTTGCCTGTAGATTTGTGAGTTAGAGTCAAATGGTCACACTGGAATAACCAAGAAGGAAAGGATTAGAGTAAGAATTGCAAGTAGTTGGGGCTTGACAAGACTGAGCGTGGAAGGAGAGGGAAGGCAGTGCTCCAGGTCCCAGGGGCCAGGGATCTCCCCAAGGTCAGCAGGAAGAGCAGAGGGTGACAATGCTAGCTGGATTGCATAATATGCAATAGAAAGGCCATACCACAAAGTAAAAATAAGGCTTGTACAAAAATAATTATTTAGCTAACAACCACTTCCTGTTTAAAATTGCATCTGTTCTTGATGTTGCTGATTGTCCTGTGAACCTGACCAGAGTGGCTGTTTCTTTTCTCCCGATGCACTATACATGACCTGGGCTTTGAAGTCAGACAGACTTGGGTCTAAATCCTGGCTTTGCCTCCACATAGCTGTATTATCTTGGGCAAGTTACCTAACCCCTGTTTATAATGTTTTCTTCATTTGCAAGATGGGGAATAGCATCTTCCTTAAGGATTGGGGAAAGAACTAAAATTATCTAGCATACCACATAGCTCATGCTTTGTGCTCAGTTTGTGCTCCCTTATTTCCACTGTTTTTCTGATCACTGATTCTGTTTCATTGATTAAGTTTAATAGTAATTGAGCTGCATGAAGTATTGAGAGAGAAAATAAGAATTGGAGGGCTTCATAGTGGGGAATATCCCAAATCCAGCATCTCTTCTCACTGAGGTGGTTTATTTACTTCTCAAAACCTTTACTAGGGAGTTAGCAGTCAGCAATAACCCACATGCTTGAGAATAAATGAGACAAGCCCTAATTTTATCAGGGTATGGATTTTCCAATCAAGAAAGTATTAGGGGGCATTTCTATGATTTTCTTTAGCATACCAGCAGTAAAAAAGAGGATTTCTCTTTTTAATTGATTATTTTTTGAGAGAGAGAGAGAGAGAGCAATTTGTCATTCCACATATTTATGCATTTAGTGGTTGATTCTTGTTTGTGTCCTGACCAAGGATTGAGCCTGCAACCTTGGCAAATAGGGGTGATGCTCTAATCCACTGAGCTACCCAGCCAGGAAAAAGAAATTTTCTTAATTATATTACATCCTACATTCTTAATTATATTATATACCTGTAGCAATGATATCATAAGATAGCCATTGGCCACTGAAGAGTACTGACATTTTATGTAGATTCTTTATGGGTAAGATCATGTAATCCACACAAGAAATACATGATGTAGATATATTATTTTCTTTGTGAGGAAATGGAGATTTTGAGAAGACAAGAGCCTTGGCTCATGGATACACAGTGAATGGCTAATATTTGCCTATACACCAGTTTGGCTCTAAAATCATGCTTTGTTTAAGAAAAACATTAAATAAGTCTAACCTAAGGGCTTCTTTCTGTTGGCAGTTCTGTTTGCCTTGCTCAGTCAGAGCTAGACAGATTGCTTACACAGTCACTTGTCCCTCGGCCACAGCGGGTAAAGTGAGACTTGCTGTGCTCTGCATTTCTCCTGTTCTCTTTTTATTCGCCTGCACTGACTTTCACCTTTTTTCTTTTGATGTGGCTGACCTGGCCAACATACCTAGGGCAAGCTGTCCCAGTTTCCAAGGCAGGAACCAAAGAAGCTGTTTTATTTAAAAATCCTACGTCTGACGTTTTCCTAGGGAGTTTAGGTGCTCATGAAAGGCAACTGCATGGAATTTCAAACTACGCCTTAGGCAAATGTGTTCACCAAACAGATATTCCATAGGCTTGAAAGCCATCTTCTCTCCAGCAAGTCATTGGACACCTGGTGTAGGTGACTGACTCAATGTAAAAGCCTAGACTTGCCTTTCTCAGTTCCCCTCAGTCCTGTTCTGAATTCAGTAGATCCACACCACATCTTTTACTATCATTCCAATTACATGATCTTATCTCTGCCTAGGTTCCCAGTTTCTTGGAAACCAGTCTGATCTAACATATTGTAATTTTTGAGTTAGTTGACTAGAGTAAATTTCATTTTATTGCTTTAGGTCTATTAAGAAGCAATTTCCTCTGCTCTTCCCTTGACTGTTATAGGGACAGCTTCTAGGCTCTTTGCTAATTGCTATTTTTCCAGGTGGCTGTTCCCAGCTATCCCCTCTAAAGCAGACATCAAGTAATTTTCTACCTCATCTATTTCTTCTATTACCCCACCCTCAATTTTTATAATCATCTATTTTATTGTTTATTTACTGTTTTATAATTATTTTCTCTAGGAGCAAAGGAAACTTTCCAACATGTTTCCTCAGCATCTTCAGCACCAGGAGCAACGGTGTACTCCCAGTAGGGAGTCACAAAATATTCATGAGTAAATTACAGATATCTCAAGTAGGAAATTTACACTGAAAGACAAAACATAATCAAAAGTATCTTTTTATGAACAAGACAGATGTTTGTGTATGAGAGGGGACCCCCCCCCAAAACCCAGAATTTATTTATACAATATTGTGTATTTATTTTTACATGTCTAAACTTCAGTCACCTTCAAAATACTCCCTATTTGGTGCAATACAATTATTGAGACATTTTTTCCACTGCTCAAAACAGTTTTCAAACTTGCAGATTTTGATGCCTTTTAGTGCCTTTTGATGTCAACTCTTCCATATTGCCAAAATGTTTCCCTTGGAGGAGTTTTTTTCCTCCTATGTAAACAAAGAAAAGGTTGCTCAGGGTGAGATAGGGTGAATAGGAAGTGGGGGCATGGGAGTTATGCCATTTTGGTAAAAAACTGCTGAACACTCAGTGTAGTGTGGGCAGATATTCTCATAAATCACCCGTCATGAAATGCGCAAACCTGTTGAAAGAGTCACCTGCTTATTGACTATTTTATCTTTCTTTTGGAAGCATCTTATTCAACTTTTTGCCTATGTAAAAAATGAGGTGTCTTTTTACTATTAAGTATAAAGATTTTTAATATATTCTCAAAAAAGTTCTTATTAGATGTACATATTATAAAAATTGTTCCTCTATGATTCACCTCTTCAATCTCTTAGTTTTTTGATAAGCTAAATTATTTCATTTTGATTAAATTGAATTTATCAATATATTTGTATAACTTGTAATTTCTGCATTCTAAGAAATATTTATTTATCTCAATATAATGAAGTTATTCTATGGTTTCATGTGGAAGCTTTGTGGTTTTTGGTTTTTAATTGGTCTATGATCCATCTAAAATTTTTGTGTAATATGTGAGATAGGGTTTGGACTCCAATCATATACATATCTAGTTGTTTTCAGTATCATTTGTTAAAATTTTCTTTCCCCAATGAATTGCTCTGGTGCCTTTTTAAGTGCGTGCATTTCTGTACTCTCTTTTCTGTTCCCTTCATCTATTTGTCAGCAGATTGGGAGAAACCAACAGATTTTTGTTCCTTTAGTGATTTTTGTTCATTTACAATTACATGTTTTCTGCATGTGTGGGTCAAATGTAAAAATTGTAATTGCTATTTACAGCTTCTTCTTGTTAGCTATCAATATTTAGGAAAAATTTTATTATCTTTTATTCTTAATTTTTAAAAATTTAAAGACGAATTGTCATTTATTTTCATCTTTTAATATTTTTTAATTTATTGGGGTAACATTGCTTAATAAAACTATATAAGCTTCAGGTATACAATTCTATATTTTATCATCTGTATATTGTATTATGTATTCATCACTTAAAGTCAAGTCTCCTATCACCATTTATACCCCCATTACCTTCCTTCACTGCCCCCATCCCTTTTCCCTGTGGTAATCTCTGTACTATGGTCTGTGTCTATAAGGATTTTTTTTTTTTTTCTTAATCTCTTCATGTTTTTCACCCAGTTTCCAACACCTCTCCCTTTTGACAGCTGTCAGTTTATATCCATGAGTCTGTTTCTGTTTTGTTTGTCAGTTTATTTTCTTCAATAGATTCCACATATATAAGTGAGATCATATGTTATTTATCTTTCTCTGACTGCCTTACTTCACTTAGCATAATAATCTCCAGGTTTATCCATGCTGTCACAAAGGGTAAGATTTTTTCTTCTTATTTTTATTTTTATTTTTTTATGGCCAAGTAATATTCTACTGTGTAAATGTACCACAGCTTTCTTTTCAGATCTACTCATATACTGATGGGCACTTGGGCTGCTTCCAAATCTTGGCTATTGTAAATAATGTTGCAATGAACATAGGGGTGCATATATTCTTTCAAATTAGTGTTTTGAATTTCTTCAAATATATTCCCAGAAGTGGAACCACTGGGTCATATGGCAGGTTCATTTTAAATTTTTTGAGGAGACTACAGTTTTCCACAGTGGCTGCATCAGTTTGCATTCCCACCAACCATGCACAAGGGTTCCCCTTTCTCCACATCCTTGCCAGCACTTCTTGTTTGTTAATTTATTGGTGTAGAATTATTTAGTTCTGTGGAAAAAAATTCAGTTTCTAGTAAGTGAAGAACAAGTGGTTAGATGACATGGATTCTAAGAGCTCAATGGTTTTCATTTCTCTGGTTGTTAGCCTTTGCCCTCTAACTGAGGTGATTATCTTACCAAAATTCCAATCTGTCCTTTTTGGTGGGAATCAGAGAATCTGGTGATAGCCATGTTTTTTGCATACAATCGTATATATTTTTTAAATATTTTATTTATTATTTTTAGAGAAAGTGGTAAGGAGAGAGGTACAGAGGGAGAGAGACATCTATGTATGGTTGCCTTTCACCTGCCTCCATATACGGATTGGGCTGGAGACCTGGCTTGCAACCTGGTTATGTGCCCTGGCTGGGGATTTGAACCAGTGACCTTTGGGTTTGCAGGCTGGATCCTTATCCATTGTGCTACCAGCCAGGGTGCAATCCTATTTGTGTGGGTCCAAGAAAACAGGGGCACTTGAGGTCCCTCTGGTAGCCTCATATTGATGCAAATCTGCTTTCACCTGATTTAATGGTTTCTCTAATTGAGCCATTGAGTGCAAAAATGATAGTTTTATTCTACTGAGAGCACCATACTATCTCTGTGGCATTTGTGGCTTCCTGAATAATTGAGCTGGACTAGGATAAAATTTCTTATTATAACTCATAAGCCTCCCAAGTTATCGCTCTGTGACCACAAATTAGGTTATACTTCCTTTTGATAGTTTTTTTCCAGCACTAACCTCCATGAAATTGCTCGATATTAGTTCTTCCCTGAGCCTGGTGATTTCTGCAACTCAGTGTGTACCTTGGAATCAAATTCCTTAAATATATCTTTCTGCTTCTCCAAATTTGTCAACATTCTGAACCCTATAATATAGCTGAGCTTCTGGTTCTCTTTGTCATAGGACAGAATACTATTCCAAATTCCCCTCAACCAATATAACTGTGACCATGACCATGGCTTGCAAGAAGACTTTGCTGAAGACTTGGGATAATTGAAATGTGATTCAGAGCTATTTTGAATGGATACTAAGGCCACAGAAGCAAATCTGACAAAAGTTTCTTAGCAGATCAGCCTCCTATTTACTTGAAATAGAAGGCCTGCTTTCTTCAGGAAGGGGTGTATTCACCTTTTTAGTTGGGAATGCGCCAAATGTTAACATTTTTTGGAGTTAAGGTCGTGCTCTTCTTCAGAATTTGTTTCTACTAGATTAATTTACTCCCAGAATTCCTTTTCAGGTCAGATAGTTATGTTTTCATTGTGCATCAGTAATCATTTAAAGATTTTATTTAGTTGTTTATTGATAGAGGGGAAGAGAGGGAGAAGAGAGAGAGAGAAACATGAATGTGAGAGAGAAATATTGATCAGTTACCTCTTGTACATACCTCAACTGGGGACTAAGCCTGTGACCTAGGCATCTGCTCTGACTGGGAATTGAACCAGCAAACTTTTGCCTTGCAGGAAGACAAACAACTGAGCCACACCTGTCAGGGCACATCAGTAGTTACTTAGATTTAACTATGATTTTCACTTGTTTATTTGCTACCATTTTTATCTCAAGCCCGAATTAATCCTTTTAAATGAGTTTTTAATTTTCTTTCTGTTTTTGTTTTCACTGGACTAGATTCTAGGTAATTCTTTTTGGAATGGTCAATGAATGGTCAACTCTCTCAATGCTTGGAGATCTGAAATTTTCTTTATTTTTTTCTCATTTGAACACTAGTTTGACTGAATTTAAGATTCCGTATGTGTGTGTTACATGCTGCTGAATTGGCTTCGACTCCTGGCAACCCTATGAGTGATATCCATGCAATCCTGTCCTGCTGAAGAGTCATTTTCCTTAAAAGAAAAAAAAAGACAGTTCCCTCGTGTCTTCTTGGTGTTTAATGTTACCAGTGAGATACCTTATGATAGTTTCTTTTTTGTTTAATTTTTAAATTTAATTTACTTGAGTGAATTTGGTTAATAAAATTATATAGGTGTCAGTGGTACAATTCTATAATATTTTATGTGTATCGCATGTTTACCACCTCAAAGTAAGGATAATTTGTTCATTTTCTTTTTTTAAATTTGGTTTCCTCTTAATCTTTTGAGTTCAGAAATTTCATTACTATGAATTTAACTATGGGGCATGGGTGTTTTTATTTTTTATTAGTTGCCTGAAATTTTTTGAAATAAATATTCTTTTCTTCGGCTCTGAGAAATTTTCTTCTAGTAGATTTTAAATGATTTCTTCTTCTCCAAGACTCCTGTTCTCTTTGGAATTCCCCTTAAGAAAGATTTTGTCTTTCTTCTATGTGATTTAACTTTTTCTTCATACTTAATTAATCTATTTTAGCTATTTTTATTTTGCTTTGGGAATATTCCTCATCTCCATCATTTGACTCATTTATGCTTCAGTTGTGTTTATTATCTAATTCAGCCCATCTGTACATTTTCCTTTTTCTATCTACACATTTTTAAAAGTTTGAGAAGCATATTAAGTTTCTAAGACCTCTAGTTGTTTTTTATGAGCTTGCTACCCTTACAACTATGAAATGATCAATTATACTTATTAAAATATTATTTTATCTGTTCTATTAACTTTTCTTCAATTCTAGTTCTTTATGTTTTGAAGCAATTGACTTTTTCAGTATGGGTTTTATTCCAGGTGTTGTCGATTCTGGCTAATTTGTTAATTTTTGTGTTTGGGAATACCAACTCATCCATCTAAGGAAGCTGCTTTGATTGTAAGATGCTACTTACAGTGCTTGTTGAAGAAGGGTAAGATATTTTTCAGATGGACTATATTAGTAGCTTATTTTTCTAATATAAGGGCTTGTGTTTCTGTATGTTGTTAAGGTGGAGCACTGCCCAGATTTTCCAACCATGTTTTTGCCACTGTTTTGGTGGGGTGCCAACACCTTTGCTGCCAGGCACTTAGCATGAGCCCAGGACAGCACAGGGAACACCCTGTTTGCTAACTCAGTGCCTTAGTGCTTGTGGAAATTGGGCCTCTCATTGTTGCCATCTCTGCCCTTGCCTCTGGCATGTGTTCTTTGGCAATAGTTTTCTTTGGCAATCTGATTTGAAGACTGGTTTCTATTTTTCTAGAAATTTATAGGATTTCTGCAATACTTCACTGTTTCTTGGTATCATAGATTTCTTATTTTTATATCTACTTTCAATCACATCTAAACCTGAGATGTTGGGGGAGGTGGGGATTAGGTTTATGTGTTCAGATCAGTTCTCCGTGTTACTCTTCTACTCAAATAGCTGCAGAGGCTTCCCCTCTTCCACATAGTGAAATCTTGAGTCCTATCTCTAGTCTATTTTGCCCTTCATGATCTGTCCCTCAGTTACCTTCCCAGCATCATTTTCTCCCAATCATCCCCTGTTCATTCCACTCCAGCTCTGTTGTCCTGTTACTGGTGCACAGAAACAACCAGCTGTGGTCCTTCTAGCATTTCTGCTGAGCCCTTGCTGCTTCCTTTCTGTGCAGAGAGCTCTTCCCTCTGAGCTGCCTGGGGTCTCCACAGTTATGACAGATCCCCCTTCAAAGGTCACTTGATCAGCAAGGACAATGCTCACTGTCCCCAGAAGTACAGCACTCCTTTCCTTGCATACCCACTCTTCTCTGTCCCTCCCACCAAGCTTTCTCTTCTAGCACCAGCACCTCCTGTCATATTGTGCAATTATTCTTTTCATTTTTGGATCTCTGCCTCTAGAATGACAGCTCCAAAAGAGCAGTAATTTGCTTGATTTTTTTTTCACTTCTGTGGCCCAGCAGAATGCTAGGGCCTGTTTTAATAAATATTTGCTAGATGAATAAATAACTATTTTTATTCAACCCCAATGGCTCTTTGGCAAGATTAGCATCAATCACTTTCGTGAGAACCCTTCCACCCTATACCACAGAATGCAGCCTAAATATCACAGTAGCTTGGCTTATTGTCATCTACATATTATCTTTCATGGAGATCTAGTGGTTGATGTAGTACACTTTTTGCCCAGTCAGTGATTTGTGTGTGTGTGTTTTTTTTTTATGGCCTGGGAGTAACAACTCTGCTTGATTCTACTGCTGTAGCTCAGGTGTGGTTCCAAATCTCCCATTAGCCATGGCCCTGACAAAGCCACATATGCATCTTGTAAGAAAAAGCATAATTTTCATATGTAAGGCTGTCTAAACCAGATTTATAGACAAGACCATATCGAAAAGTATCTAATCAGCAGGGGGAACCACTAACGCAATCCATTTACTTTATTAAAGAAAAAAACTACAATCTGTATGAAATTACTGCATTGTGGCTATTTTTCTCCATTCAGGAAATATTCCTTGAAACAATGGATTAACATTTTTTTTTGTATATTCTTATCAGAATCAAATCTTCATGGTGGTTAATTTTTGTTCCAGTGGAGAGCATGTCCCAAGGACAAACAACAATCCTAATCCCAAGAGGCATAAACTACTTACAAACTTTCCAAATAGCAGTTGTTCCCATAAAAAAAATAGTGAAAATGAAAATTATAAAATATCTATAGCATACCATTAAATTAGGTTAAAAAAATTATTGGTAAATTAATGTCTTCTGTAGCAGATTTTTCTAGTTCTTCATCCTAAGTACCTAAGACAATAAGGTTGGCGATGAAATATACAGTGCTCAATATAATTGTAATAGATTAACTCCACAAAATACTAGGTTTGATTAATAAAAAACAACTTGGCATCCATGTCGTGAGACAGAGTCTAAGCTAGTTCAGGGAAACTTTCTTACCTCGTCCTCACTGTCTGTCCCTTGGTGCAGCTTTGGAGGCTCATTCCAGACAGCAGAATAATTATTAGGCTATTTTTAAATTCTTATCTCAGAGTCTCAGACAATGGGAATAGACAATGCAAATAGACAATGCTACCTAAGTTTATCGAAGGTGTGTCCACTAAGAAACCAAGAACTCGACTTGGAGTGAAACACATTCACTTGCTCTGCAGTGATGATTTGATGAAAGTACTCAACAATTGCTGAATTAAGAGACAATTAGAACAAGGCCAAATCAAACAGTTTCACTGTTGTAAGAATAAATTGAAATAGATTTTCCTGTACTTGAAGGGAAGAATAAAGAAAATGATATCATCCTGGCTGGTGGCACAGTGGATAAGGTGCCAGCCTGAGAACCTGAAGGTCACTGGTTTGATTTCCAGCCAGGGCACATATAGCCAGGTTGCAAGCCAGGTCTCCAGCCAGGTCCATAGCTGGAGGCAGGTGAAAGGCAACCATATGTTGATGTTTCTTTCCCTCTCTGCCTCTCTCCCTTCCCCTCTGATATTTATTGAATAAAATCTTAAAAAAAAAAAAAAAAAAAAAACAGAAATAGAAAATGATACCAACAACTTTAATACCTATTAAAATGTTTTGAATAAATAGCCCTTAGAAGAGAGGAGCAACCCTTTGGAAATAGTTTGTTAATCTAATTTTTAAAAACATTCAAAAATTATTATCCTTAATAGAGTATGACTTGAAATGGCCTTTTTGTAGAGAGGTATATTCCATGGATCTCATAGGAACCTTCCACCCCCACTGTTATAATATCTGTTAGTAAGCACGAAGTGGCGGGTGGAGGAGAGGGCTAACATCCACAGGACAGGACATACTAGCCTGTCCACTGATTACTGAGAGCCTTCTTAGTATTAGAGGCTCTTTGTTGAGCATTCACATTATCATCACGCTGGTTGTTCTTTTTTCTTTGTTACATTTGTTACAAATACTACATTTGCATTTTATGCCTTTTTTAAAAAAGTCACTTGTCATAGATATTTGAATTTTGATGTGGCCAAATTTAGTGGTTTTAATTGATAAATTCTGTTCATCATCTTGTATTTAAGAAGACTTTTCCTATCTTAGTAGAAAAAGACATATCCTATATTTTCCTCTAATTTCCTCTAATTCTTTGTGTTTTATGTGAATGAAATGAGTTGGTATCTAATTTCATTTTTAAAAGTAAATAATCACTTTTACCAACACAACTTAGTTAATGGTTAATTCTCCCCTAATAACTTGAAATGTCACTTTTATAACGTACTAATGTCATATATATATATATATATATATATATATATATATATATGTATGTATATATGTATATATACTTGTCTCTGAACCCTTTATTCTATTAAAGACTTATTTGTCTAGTCCTATGGATTAACTGTTATAAAATTATAACTCATTTTAATATTTGAGGGGGCAAATTATTCCTCTTTGTTCTTCTTTTTCTTAATCTTGGCTATTCTTACACATTTATTTTCCTATATTAATTTTAGAATTAGCTTGTCAAATTCTAATTATAAATTCCTTCAAAACTTTTATTAGAATTGAATTAATTTTATGGATTAATATAAAAAGTTTGACATCTTTATGATATTGATTCTTCCTGTGCAGTAGCATACATCTCTAATTTATTATGTACAACTTTTATGCCCCTCAATAAAATTTTATAGTATTTTCCATAAAGGTCTTACTTATTTTTTATGAAGTTCATTCCTAGAAATGTTATAGTGTTTGCTTCTTTTATGGTAAATAAAGTCTTTATATAGAAAATATATTGATTGTAGTATATTACTCTTGTACTTGGTTTCTTTTCCAAAATATTTATTAGTTTAATGGTCAAAGTTTATATAATTTTTAGGTGGAAAAAGCCTTTTACTGAGACAGTAGAGCAGAAATCATACATGAAGTTTTTGCTATTTTTGTAAAAAAGGACTAATTATAAAACACCATAACCAATTGAAAAGTAACAGTATGAGATATTTGGAAAACATAAGATAGAAAAATAGTATTACTTATATGAAAAATAGTTTACAATAAGCAAAGAAAAGATGATCACAATAATATAAAAATAGGCAAAAGTCACAAATAAGCAACTAACACAAAAAGAAATGCATCATCAGTAAGTGAAATGAAGGTAAAGTTCATTAATAACTAGAATGGGCCAATTAAAATGTTATAATTTGCCACCTATCAAATTGACAAAGACAAATAATAATTATCATTGTTATCATTAGTTTGGAGAAAGACACCCTTTTTTAAAAAAGAGATTTTATTTATTAGTTTTAGAGAAAGATGGGTAGGGAGAAAGTCAGAGAGGGAGAGACATCTATATATGGTTGCTTTTCACCTGCCTCCAGCTAAGGAACTGGCTGGAGACCTGTCTTGCAACCTGGTTATGTGCCTTGGTTGGGGAATCGAACCAGTGACCTTTGGGTTCACAGCCTGGCGCCTTATCTACCGTGCCACAAGCCAGGGCTAAAAGAGACCCTTTAAAAAAGACTCTTAAGTAATACATATCATGAGCCTTAAAATGGTCCTACACTTTGTTTCAACAATTCTACTTTTAAGAGTTCTAAGATTTGTATTTCTGAAGCATATTAATGAGTGCACATAAAATTGAAGGATTTTATGTGGTTTAAAAAATTTGGCAAAATTCTGGTTTCAATTAGGATTTTGAGCAAGAGAATTTCTCAGAATTTTAAATGTGCTAAGGTACATTGTGAACCTCGAGTGGATATTTTAAAAAAGTTATTGTCTAAACTTTTTTGACCACAGAATCACATATTGGTCTGAGTGCTTCAAAGGATTAAACCACCACACAATATGAATGGAACGTTATGGCTTAATGACATTATTATGGAAGCCTGTAAAACTGAGCTATAAGGATTTTCAGAATAACATTAAATATAACAGAAAAGTGGTTAATACTCAATATATATTTAAAAGTAGATACTATTTATGAGAACCAAGATGGCGTAGGAGTAACTGTAGCTACACCAATCTCCTCCCAACACCAAACTGGAATTACAACTTAACTGGGGAGAAATCATCTGGAATAACCAACAGAACACCAACTGGTGAGAAGTCTTATTACCAGGGACAGAACAGAAGAGCTGATTCATTACAACGTGACTGGTAGGAAGTGCAGAGATGTGAGAGGGCTAGTGGGGCTCCCAAGTGGCAGCAGCTGAAGGGACAGAGAAACATCTCAGCAACAGGGGCTTTCACCTGAGAAGGGTGCGATCTGAACTCCCAACTGGGTTTCCCAGCCTATAGCAACACAGCTGAGAGTAAAACACCACCCAGCTGTGAAAAGCAAAAAGCAGCCAGGTTTAGCCTACTTGACAGAGAGACCGAGTTCTTAAAGGGAACACACATGAAAATACAGTGGCACCCACCAACCCTAGGCTCCAGCAGAGAAAGGGCAGAGTGGACCAGAGAAGCTTGGGGAAGGTTTGGGTCAGTGGCTTTAGGGGTAGAGCTGAAGGAGTCCAGTGCTGACCTATCCCCCATAGAGCTAGCAGACCACTCTTCCCCAAGGGGTGGTAGCCTGGGGGGAAGCCACAGCCTCACCCATTGGAATTAATCCACACCACCCAGCAGTGCCTAAAACTGACTACAGATCACAATTGATTGGATTAACAATTAAAGGAGATGAAGACAGTGGATCTCTGGTAGTCTCCAACTGGCTGACTAGGCCCAGCCTGGGACACGAGCTGACATTACCAAGCACAGATCCAGGAAGTAAAAAAAGTGCACCTCTAGAGCAAAGAAGATTGTACCACTAAGACAGTAAGTCAAAGCAGACCAATCTAAGAAGCAGAAACAAACAAGAGCCACCTAAAATGGGAAGACAAATAAACCCTCAGCAAAGGGAAAGGAGGAATCTCCAGGAAGAGTGCAAAATGAAATAGAGGCAAGCACCCTATCAGACATGGAATTCAAAATAATGATAATAGAGAAGCTCAATGAGCTCAGCAAGTTCAAAGAAAACTACAAACAGCTCCAAGGGAACTACAAAGAATTCCAGGAGAACTACAAAGAACTCTAGGGAAGCTATAAGACACTTACCGAGAACTACACAAGCATTAAAAAGGACATAGACACCATCAGTAAGAGCCAGTAGGAAATGAAGAATACCATTTCTGAATTGAAGAACACAGTAGAAGAAATCAAAAGCAAGCTAGAGAAAGCAGAGGATCAGAGTGTTGAGCTGGAGGTCAATGTAGAAATGTAGAAAAAAACTCCCAGACAGTGACACAAAATGAAAAAAGACTGAGAAAGAATGAAGAGATCTTAAGAGAGTTGCAGGACAACATGAAACATAATGACATCCATATCATAGGGATACCAGAAGAAGAGGAGGAGCAAGGAATAGAAATCCTCTTTGAAAAAGTAATGACAGAAAACTTCCCCAACTTGCGGAGAGAAAATGTCATGCAAACTCAGGAAGCACAGAGGGTCCCAAGGAAGATGAACCCAAACAGGCCCACTCCAATACACATCATCATTAAAATGGCAAATTTCAAAGACAAGGAGAGAATCCTAAAAGCAGCAAGAGAGAAACAGCTAATAACATACAAGGGGGCTCCAATAAGGTTATTAGCTGATTTCTCAACAGAAACACAACAAGCCAGAAGGGATGGCAAAAAATATTTCAAGCAATGAAAAACAAAGGCCTGCAACCAAGAATACTTTACCCAGCAAGGCTGTCATTCAAAATGGAAGGTGAAATAAGGAGCTTCCCAGATAAAAGAAGTCTAAAAGAATACATCTCCCTCAAACCAGCATTGCAAGAGACACTAAAGTGTCTGCTTTAAGAAGATGAAGAAACAGAGAGACAGACAGGAACACAGGTAAAGGTAAGTGGATTAAATGCAGCAATCAAAAGATAATAGGGCAGCTGAATGGATAAGAACCTACTTTAACTTATGAATGCTTTAAAGTGATCTTGTTATAAATAGATTTTACTAAATAAGGTACAGTTTTATATATTACTTGTATCTGCATTACTGCAGGTTAAGTTTTCTTAGATTGGAATCATTTCACAATATGGGAAAATCAGATTACTTGCAATAACTCAGAAAATCAAGTGCAGTTAAGGAAGAAGAAAAAGGTAAGAAAATGTGGATGTATATTACATAGAAGACATGCTATCTTTCTTATTCACTGTTATAAAATATGTGCTTATTTGTGGGTGTGATATGTAGAGTTTGTTGGCAATTAAAGTTTTAAATAGCAACCAACTGGTCATGGGTGTGTTGTGAAATTAGTTAATCTTTAGATTAGAAAATATGCTGAGAATGAAGATCAATTTGGATGGAAATTGCAAACTTCTAATCCATATGATTAGTGTACACAGACAATATATATTTTCATATTAGCATGTAAATTAGATGAGATTCCTTTCAACTACATTTTGGAAATACACATTTCCAGTTATGAAGGCCCCCAAACTGGGAAATGCTTGGGAAAAGGAATGAATGTTAGTAAACTTTATTATTGAAATGTGAACATACCTAATCTCTACTTCAACAGACTCTTAAATAGTTTAGGGGCTAGTTTAGGACCACATAGGAAGTCAACCACAAATTAAAAACAAATAGCTAGAATACTATTCTGCAAAATTATTTAAATCCTAGGGATTTTTATTTTTCACCTTGCCTTAGTAGACATAATAATTTCTACTCTGGGGACTGGCTAAGCACTGCAAGTGCCATTATTTCTGAAGGCTTCAACTTGTAAAACACATGTAGAGGAAAAACAGAGGGTATTGAAAGAAGTAAGACCTGTGCACAGCCTAAATAAATAAATAAATAAATCCACTATTTAAGATGGAAAACTCCAAAAAGAATAAGTTGTATTTCCAGTAGCTTAAAATAAAGTTGAGTTGTATTATTGGAGTGGGAAGGATCTGACTCAAAAAACAAATTCATTTTTTACTATGGGTTTGGCACTGTCTCTAGGAAAACTTTCACAAAAGAGAGTTCTGCAATACACTATTTCTATGATGTATTTCACAAAAATAGCATTCCAGAGTAAAATAAGTATGAAAGAAGAAAAAACTGCTTAATCTTGCTACAGTGTATCTTAAATACTATCATTTAACATGTAATAATTATGTAAGCTCTTGGCATATTTAAAATTTTTTGTATTAACTCTTCAAAATCCAGTGTGTACTTTAAATATGTATAGAAATATGTATGGGTGTAAATGTATTTTTGCATGTGTTTGGTAATATTGCAATTCATATTACTTAAAAGAGTAATTCTTTAAACAAATGAATTAATGTAGGCATTTGGAATAATGAAAAGAAAACTTTGTATTAATATGATTTGAGAAGCTGACAGAGTCAGTAAGTAAATGGGGAATTGTCCGGATGTGAAGGGGGATAAAAAAGTACACATTGGTGGTTACAGAATAGACAGGGGGATGTTAAGGAGAACAAAGGAAATAGAGAAGCCAAAGAACTTATATGCATGACTCATGGACATGAACTAAGGGGGCATTGCTGAAGGGAATGGGATACTGGGTGGAGGGGGGCAAAAGGGGGAAAATTGGTACAACTGTAATAGCAAAATAAATAAGATATATTAGAAAAAGTAGGCACTATTTAAATATTGCATGCTGCAACTATTTAATTGAATGCTATATTCATAAAATATATCTTAGAAGAATAATTAATGCAGAAAATATTCATGATACTTTATAATATAAAAATCAGGCTATAAAGTATATGAGTATAATAGATAGTGTGGTCCATATATGCATAGAAATAAGTGTGGAAAGAGAATTATCAAAATGTTATAAGTATAATTTCTACCTCATATCCTTGTGACTCTAATTTCCTTATTTTCTAATTTATTTTTCCAATAATGAACATAAATTACCTCTTCTAAAGAAAAGTTTACCTTTTCAGTTATTGCGAAAATGCTTTTTGTATTTCCAGAAATTAATGACAAAAGTGCCTCCTTTAACCCCTTCATTCCTTTTTATGTTTCATGTTTTTGATCTCTATTGAATTGTGTTCACACTGTGAATTGTTTTTGCTCATAACTGCAGTTAATAATGTGTGCAGCTGTCACACTTTAAAGATGACATTTAATACATAAATTTTTAAGTCAGACTGTATCTTTTGTGCAGGAAATAATACCCTTTTAAAGCATCTGTTGCATTTTAAAATGTATATTCAAATAATATATCTTTCCCATTAATTATTAACCTCATAACTGAATAGGTTACATGAAATTTGAACACTTCCTAGTTCTGAGGACATTATGTCATCTGAACAGCAAGCCCACAAGGGATTTGACTCTTGGTCAAATATATAGTTTGTATTTCTTTCTGCTTCCCAAATACTGTTCTATTTCGGTAGTGAACCCTATAATAATACTTCTATCAGACAAAATAAACTTTAAAACAAAGAATAATAAGAAACAAAGAAGGACACTACATCATGATATAGGGAGCAATACAACAAGATATAACCCTAGTAAATATTCATGCACCCAACACAGGAATACATAAAATCTTGATTAACATAAACAGAAACATACACAGTAATAAATACAGTTATAGTCAGGGATTTTAACACCTCACTGACATTGATGGATAGATAGATGTCCCAGACAGAAAATCAACAAGGAGACAGAGGCCTTAAATGACAAACTAGATAAAGTAAATTTAATTGGTGCCTTCAGAGCATTTCACCCCTAAGTAGCAGAATGTATGTTCTTTTCAAATGCACATGGACCATTTTCTAGAATAAACCACGTTAGGATACAAATAAAACAAGTCTCAACAAATTTAAGAAGAAATCATATCAAACATTTTCTCTGACAATAATGGTATGAAAGTAGAAATAAATCACAAGAACAAAGCTGAAAAACACAGACATGGAGGCTGAATAACATGTTACTAAACAATTAATGGGTTAAAAATGAGATCAGGGAAGAAATCAAAATCAAGCTTACTTTAAAGAAATGAAAATGAGGACACCACAACCTAAATCACTGGGACACAGTGAAAGAATTACCAAGAGGGAGATTCATAGTGTTTCAGACCTATCTTAAAATATAAGAAAAATCTCAAATGAGCAATCTAACATTACACTTAAAATAACTTGAAAAAGAAAAACAAACAAAGCCCAAAGAAAGTAGAGGGAAGAAAATAATAAAAATCAGAGCAGAAATAAAAAGTCTAAAAAAACAGTACAAAAAATTAATGAAACCAAGAGCTGGTTCTCTGAAAAGAGAAACAAGATCGACAAACCTTTAACCAGACTGAGAGAGAGATAGAGAGACAGAGACAGACAGATAATCCGGATAGAATCAAATTGTTCATCTCTAGGGAAAAATGTTATTTTATTAGGATCACATTAAATTTATACATTAATTGGTGGTCAACTGACATTTTCTTGATGTTGTCATTCTAATTGAGAACAAAGAATGTCTTCATTTGCTCAAGTCTACTTTTGAATCTTTTAGGCCTGTTTTCAATTTTCCTTTAACTTTTGCAAATTTTGTGCTCAGTTTATTTCTAAGAAATTTACTTTTATTTCATTGCCACTGAAGATATTTTTTTACATTACATATTCGGGTTGGTTATGGATTGTATATATGAAAGTCATTGATTTTTAAAAATATATTTATTTGTTTTGCTATTACAGTTGTCCCAATTTTCCCCCCTTTGCCCCTCTCCACCCAGTACCCCATTCCCTCCAGCAATGTCCCCCTTAGTTCATGTCCATGAGGCATGCCTGTAAGTTCTTTGGCTTCTCTATTTCCTTTGTTCTTCTTAACATCCTCCTATCTATTCTGTAACCAATGTGTACTTTTTTTCCCCCTTTTCAAATCCAGACAATTTACCATTTAATTACTGCCTTCTGTCAGCTTCTCAAATCATATTAATACAAAGTTTTCTTTTCATTATTCCAAAAATGCCTATATATTTTTGCATGTGTTTGGTAATATCGCAATTCATATTACTTAAAAGAGTAATTCTTTAAACAAATGAATTAATGAAAGTTATTGGTTTTTAATATTTATTTTACATCATACTGCATAATGGAGCTCTCTTATTGTTTATACTAGTTTTGTCATGGATTTTTCTGGCTTTCCCAGGTGGGCATCTCTATCTCTTTCCTTCTCCTTGCACTCTCTATCTGACTCTTAGTTGACATGAGCGCTGTTAGTTTTAAATATTTATTTCCTCATAAACATGACATTTTAAATATTTTTTGTCTCAAAGTTTTGCTGAAGACATTAATTGTAGGTGGTTTTATCTTACTCTTTGTGCATTTGCATGGTTTTTGTAGTGTGTGAGATTTTTTCTCCCCACTCTGAACTTACCTATAGAAACATAGAAGTCCTGGTTTCTTTTTTAAAAATGTGAACTACTTCTAAAGTACAGAGAACTGCAAAGAATAATATAATGAAAGCAATATACCCCATGCAAAGTTTTGTCAAATTTCTATTTCAGAAATGAAAGAGAATTAACAACTGACACCACAGAAAAACAACATTTTGTAAGAAAATATTACATACAACTATCTGTCAACAAATTGGATGAACTGGAAGCTATGGATAAATTCCTAGAAATATACAATTTTCTAAAATTGAATCAGGAATAATCAGAGAATCTCAATAGACAGATTACAACTAGTGAAGTTGAAGCAGTAGTAAAAAAAAAAAACCTCCCAAAAAACAAAAGTCCTGGACCAGATGGAGTCACAGGTGAATTTTACCAAGCATTCAAAGAAGAACACCTGTCATTTTCAAGCTATTCCAAAAAATTCAAGAGGGAGGAAAACTCTCAAGCTCGTTTTAGGAGGCCAACATTATCCTAATTTCCAAACCAGATAAAGACACTACTCAGAAGGAAAATTATAGGCCAATACCTTTGGTGAACATAGATGCTAAAAATTTTCAACAAACTATTAACAAAGCAGATACAGCAATACATTAAAAAGATAATACATTATGATCAAGGAGGGTGTGTTCCAGGGATAAAAGGTTGATACAATATCCACAGATTAATAAAGATGATGCACCACATAAATACAATGAAGAATAAAAATCACATGATTATATAAGTAGATAGAAAAAAGCATTTGATAAACTTTAGCACTCATTTATGAATAAAAAATAATGCTGAGCAAAGTGGGAACAGAGGGAACATACCTCAATGTAATAAAGGCCATGTATGACAAACCCACAGCCAACATTATACTCATTGGACAAAAACTACAAATGTTTCCCTTAAGATTGGGAGCAAGACAGGGATGTACTTTCACCATTCTTATTCTACACAGTACTAGAAGTTGTAGTCACAGATATCAGACAAGAAGAAATAAAAGGAATCCAAGTTAAAAAGGAGAAAGTAAAACTGTCATTATTTACAGGTGACATGATACTATATAAAGAGACCCCTAAAGATTCCACCAAAAAGCTACTATTAATAATAATTTATTTACTAATAAATAAATTCAGTGAAGTAGGATACAAAATATCCAGAAATAAATTGCATATTTTAGTTAATTTTCTTTATTATTGCTGTATTACAGTTGTTTCATTTCCCCCCATTGTTCTCCCCTGCCCCCTACCTTATCCCCTCCCTCAGTCAATCCTCAGCTCCTTGTCCATGTCTATGGGTCTTCTATGCTACCTTCTTGTCTAATCCCTTCTTCCACTTTCCCCCTTCTCCCTCTCCCCACTAGTCACCATCATTCTGCTCCTCTTTTTTTCCCTTATCTCTTGTTTCTTTCTGTTCACCTGCATGTTTTGTTCATTAGTATAAGTTACATTTTTATACACCAATAATAAACCATTAGAAAGGGAACTAAGAAAGCAATCTTGTTCATAATTACATCAAAAAGAATAAAATACCTAGGAATCAATTTAATCAGGGATATAAAAGACCTGTTTTGGAATATTATAAGATATTGAAGAAGGAAATTGAAGAATAAACAATTAAGTGGAAGCATATACAGTGTTTATGTATAGGAAGAATTAACATCATTAAAATGTTCAGGTTGCTGGTTCAATTCCCGGCCAGAGCATGTAACCAGGTTACAAGCCAGGTCTGTAGCTACATTGATGTTTCTCTCCCTCTCTGACTCTCTCCCTTCCCTTCTCTCTGGAAATAATAAATAAAATCTTTAAAAAGATAATAATAAAATGTTCATATTACCCAAACTAATCCATAGATTCAATGCAATTCCTATTAGGACACCAATGGTGTATTTCACAGAACTAGAATGAGTACTGCAAAAATGTATACGAAACCACAGAAGACCCCAAATAGCAACAACAGCCTTGAGAAAGAAGAACAAGTTGAAGGAATCATGCTGTCTGATACCAAACTATACTATAAGGGCATAGTAATTAAAACAGCATGCTACTGGCATAAAAACAGACATATAGATAAATGGAACAGAATAGAAAGCACAGAAATAAATCTGCATCTTTATGGTTAATATTTGACAAAGGATGCAAGAATATACACTGGGGTAAAGGCAACCTAGTCAATAAATGGGGTTGGGAAAATTGGATAGATACAGTCAAAACAAGAGAAAACAAAACAAAACTAGACCACCTTCTTACACCATGCATAAGAATAAAGTCAAAATAGATTGAAGATTTAAAGTAAACATTTTTTCTCTTATCATTCCATTCTCTTCTGGCTTGCAAGGCCTGTGGTGAGAAATTCAAGACCATTTACTAGTCAGCTGGGAGGTGGAAGGGGGTGAAATGGGAAATGGTCCCATCATTTTTTATTAGTTGAAAGTATATTTTTACTTTAAGAAGGCTTTTATTTTGATAGATATAATATGAAAGAAGTTGTAAGAGTAGTATAAGAATTCCTGTATACTTTTCACCTAGATTCACTAATTGTTAACCTTGTATGTATATTTGCTTTATAATTTTTCTGTATTTGCATATACACACATAAACATATATTTGGAAGTATGCTGCAATACTGTATGTTCTTTTATCCCTCAATATGTGAGTGGATATTTCCTAAGAATAAGCTCATTCATTTACACAATAACAGTACGATGATCACAATGGATAAGTTACACTGATTCAATACTGTTGTCTAATCTATAGATCTTCAAATTTCCTCAATTGTCCCTTTAGTATTATTTATGGACACTTTATTTTTTAGTGTTTTAAGAACCAATCATGATTACTTATCACATTTAGTTTTCATATCTCTTTCATATTCTTTAGTTTAATTTTGATGTTTTTTGTCTTTCATAACATTTACAGTTTTGAAGACATACAGGCCAGTTATTCTATAGAATATCCTCCAACTTGGCTTTGTCTGATATTTCCTTGTGATTGGATGCAGATGAAATGTTTTAGACAGGAATACCTCTAAAGTGATGCTAAGTCCTCCTTGTATTGTATCAGGAGGCAATGATATAAGACTTGGTTCCATGATTGGTGCTATTAACTTTGATTGCTTTGTTAAAGTGATGTCTGTCAGATTTCTACAATAGATTATAATTTATTTCTTCTATATTTATTTTGATGCTCATTTGTCATATAGTTGGCAAATAGGAGCTTCTTCAAGTCATTCCTGTTTCCTGTTTCCTTTTGACTTATCCCCATCATTTTTAAACACTTAATTTCTGGAAAAATATAAGTTCCAGACTAGTATTTTTTTCTGCCTTTGCCTTGGAATCAGCCATTTGTTTAAGAAGCCCATGTATTTTATTGAAGAAGGGTATTTAGAAACTAAAATCTAGTTATTAGTGCTCAATTCCCCTGACATGCATTGTTTTCCTACCCTTTCAGCACATACACACATGCACACACACACACTTATATACGTATCCATATTAGTATCTATTTATCTAAATCATGAGTTTACACTGATATCTCTGAGTTCAATTTAATACTATTGGATATTTCTTAGCCTTTGCCATATCATATTTGAAGCTCTCTTCTTTAACACTGAAAAACAAGTCTGGAAACATTACACAATATTTGATCATAAACAATCCTTCAATACATAAAACAATTTTAGAATTGCTGCTCCTATACTACCACAGAAGTAAACCTTCTAACTAGAGTTAAGGATTATTTGCAGATATTTTAAAGGTTATTTTATTCACTTGGAAGATATTAAGTTTATTTGTTTCTATTTGTATTAGAATTTAATTTTTTCCCATCATCCTTTTGAAAAAACAACATAAAAAGCTATATTTAGATTAATGTTACCTATTCACTATCTCTTCTAATCAGTCTCATTTACCCTTACTTTGTAGATAATGTTTTATTAGTTTTTCCTTTTATTTTTGAAAATGTAAGTTGATACATATATGTTGTATTATTTTCTATTTCTCACAAATGAAATAATGTACCATATTTACTTTTTTAAAGTATATTTTATTGAGTATGCTATTAGAGTTGTCCCAAATTCTTTTCCCTTTGCTCCCCTCCACCCACCATATTTACTTTTAGAACTTAAAAATATATCCTGGAAATAACCTATAAGCAGGTTATAAGTTCATAGAGAAATCTCTTATTTTTCTCTTTCTCCTCCTCCTCCTTCTATTTTTATAGCTGCATATTACTAAATTTTTTATAACCTAAAAGAGAATCTCTTATACGTATATGAACATTTAAGTTGTTTCCAATTATTCTCAATTATAAAAGTGCTGATGCTAATAACTTATGAATATGCATTTTTGTATTATTGGAGGTCCATATTTAGAGTAAATTATTAGGAGTGAGATTTGGAGGTTATAGGTAAGTGCTATTAATTTTGTTAAAAATGCCATATTCTGCTTTATGCCGGTTGTAATATTTTACATTCCCACTTGCAATATAGAAGAATGCCTGCACTAGTGTGTGTTGTGAGACTTTTTTCTTAATTTCATAGGTGAGTAATGAATCATAGTACAGTTTGTAAATATTTTTTACATAATGAGGATGTTACTATTTTACCAGTATATAACATTGTATTTTCTTCCAGTTTGTTATTTTTCTTTTGAATTTGCGATGGCAATTTTTTTTTACCAAGCAAAAAGTATAAAAATATATGCATATAGTTTCAATTTTTTTAATGTTTCAATTAAATTTTATTGTTGTATTACATCCATCCCCTTTTTACTCTCCTCTGTCTTCTTCCCCACCCACACACTCCCCCACAAAGGCAATCCCATTTGTTGTCCATGTCCATAGTTCTTCCATGCTAGTTCCTTGACTAAACTGCTCCCCTTCTTTGCCTCCTCCTCCCACCTCCCATCTCCCCTCTGCCCACTGAAGGTTTATTCATTATATTCATGTATCTGGTTCTGTTTTGCTTGTTTGTTTGTTTTGTTCATTATTGTCCTGTAATGGGTGAGATCATACAGTATTTGTCTTTCATTGACTGGCTTGTTTCACTAAGCATAATACTCTCCAGTTCCATCCATGTTGTTGCAAAGGTGAGGAGTTCCTGCTTTTTTTCTGCTGTATAGTATTCCATTGTGTAAATGTACCAACGTTTTTTGATCCAATCATCCACTGATGGGCACTTAGGCTCTTTCCAGCACTTGGCTATTGTAAATAGTGCTGCTATGAACATAGGGGTATGTAGGTTCTTATGGACTGGTGTTTCAGGGTTCTTCGGGTATAGTTCAAGTAGCGGAATTGCTGGATCAAAAGGCAGTTCCATTTTTAGTTTTTAAAGGAAACCCCATACTGTTTTCCACAGTGGCTGCACCAGCCTACATTCCCATCCAACAGTGCACCAGGGTTCCCTTTTCCCCACATCCTCGCCAACACTTGTTTGTTGATTTGTTGATGATGGCCATTCTGACAGGTGTGAGGTGGTATTTTATTGTGGTTTTAATTTGCATCTCTCTGATGACTAATGATGTTGAACATTCTTTCATGTGCCTTTGGGCCCTTTGTCTTCCTCAGAGAGTTGCCAGTTCAGGTCCTTTGACCATTTTTTAATTGGGGTATCTGTCTCCCAGGTGTTGAGTCACATTAGTTTTTTTTATATTTTGGATGTCAAACCCTTGTCTGAGGTATGGGCAATTGTATTTTCTCATACAGTTGGTTTTCTTTGAATTTTGCTGGTGTTTTCTTTAGCTGAACAGAAACTTTTCAGTTCCATATAGTTTCATTTGTTTGTTCTTCTATTTCCTTTGCCCTTGGAGAAGTATCAGTAAACATATTTCTGCATAGAATATATAAAATTTTACTGCCTATACTTTTCTCCAGGACCTTTATGGTAGCACTGCTCATGTTTAAGTTCTTTACCTATCTTGAGTTTTTTCTAGTGTACAGTGTAAGTTGGTGGTCTAGTTTTATTTTTTTGCATGTTGCTGTCCAGATCTCCCAACACCACTTGTTGAAGAGACTGTTTTTACTCCATTTTATGTTCCTTCCCCCTTTGTTGAATATTAATTGACCATAGAGTCCTGGGTTTATTTCTGGGCTCTCTATTCTGTTCCATTGATTTATATGTCTATTCTTATGCCAGTACCAGACAGTTTTGATGACAATAGCCTTGTAGTATAGTTTGATGTCCGGTATTGTGATTCCTCCTACCTTGTTCTTCTTTCTCAAGATTGCTGAGGCTATTTCTAGGCATTTTTGGCTCCATATAAATTTTTGAAGTATTTTTTCTATCTCTGTGAAGTATGTCATTGGTATTTAAATTGGGATTGCATTGAATCTATAGATTGCTTTGGGTAGTATGGACATTTTAGTGATATTAATTCTTCCCATCCATGAACATGGTATATGCTTCCATTTATTTGTATCTTCCTTAATTTCTTTCTTTAATGTTTTGTAGTTTTCTGAGTACAGATCTTTTACCTCCTTGGTTAGGTTTATTCCTAAGTACTTTTTTTGTTGTTGCTATGGTAAATGGGATTTGTTTTCTAGCTTCTATTTCTGATGTTTCATTATTGGTATACAAAAATGCTTTTGATTTCTGAATTTTGACTTTATACCCAGCTATTTTGCTAAATTTGCTTATTAGGTCGAGTAAGTTTTTGGTGAAGTCTATCAGGTTTTGTATGTACACTACAATATCATCTGCAAATAATGACAGTTTGACTTCCTCCTTTCCAATTTGGATGCCTTTGATTCCTTTTTCTTCTCTGATAGCTATGGCCAGAAATTCCAAAATGATGTTGAACAGAAGTAGAGAAAGTGGACAGCCTTGTCGTGTTTCTGATCTTGGGAGGAAGCTCTTAGTTTTTCCCATTGAGTATGATGTTGGGTGCAGGTTCCTCATATATGGCCTTTATGATGTTGAGGTATCCTCCCTCTATTCCCATTTTGCTGAGGGTTTTTTTTATCATAAATGGTTGCTGTACTTTATCAAATGGTTTTTCAGCATCTATTGATATGATCATATGATTTCTGTCTTTCATTTTGTTTATGTGGTATATTACATTTATTGATACATTATTACATTTATTGTATGTGATTGTACATGATTACATTTATTGACATTTATTGATTTGCAAATGTTGTACTATCCTTGCATCCCTGGGATGAAACCTTCTTGATCATGGTTATGAGCTTTTTAATGTATTGCTGGATCCAATTGGCTAATATTTTGTTGAAAATCTTAGCATCTATGTTCATCAGAGATATTGGCCTATAGTTTTCTTTCTTTGTTGTGTCTTGACCTTGTTTTGTGATTAGAATAATACTGGCCTCATAGAAAGAGTTTGGGAGTCTTCCCTCTGGTTGGAATTTTTAGAATAGGTTAAGAAGGATAGGAGTTATTTCTTCTCTAAATATTTTGTAGAATTCACCTCTTTATCCATCTGGTTCAGGGCTCTAGTGCTTTGGGAGATTTTTGATTATTTCTTCAAGTTCACTATTTGTTATTGATCTATTCAGGATTTCTGCTTTTTCTGGATTCAGTTTTGGTAGATTATACATTTCCAGAAATGTGTCCATTTCACACAGGTTGTCATATAGTTGTTAGTTGTAACTTCTTACAATCTTTTGTATTCCTGAAGTATCAGTTGTTATTTCTCCTCTGTCATTTCTGATTTTGTTTTTTTGGGTCCTCTCTCTCTTTTTTCTTGATGAGTCTGGTTAAAGGCTTGTCAATTTTATTTATTTTTTCAAAGAACCAGCTCCTGGACTTGTTGATTCTTCAAATTGTAGTTTGAGTCTCTAAGTTATTTAATTCTGCTCTGATCTTGATGATTTCCCTCCTTTTACTTTCTCTGGGCTTTGTTTGTTGTTGCGACTCTAGTTCTTGCAGCTTTATGGTTAGATTGCTTGTATAAGCTTCTTGTGACCTTTTTAGGTAGGCCTGTATTACTATGAATTTCTCTCTGAGGATTGCCTTTGCTGTGTCCCATAGGTTTTAGACTATTGTGTATTCATAGTCATTTGTTTCCAGAAACTTTTTGATTTCATCTTTGATCTCATTGTTAACCCACTCATCACTTAAAAGCATGTTATTAAGTCTCCATGAGTTAGAGTGTTTTTGTTTTTGTTTTTTTCCCTTGAGATTGGTTTCTAGTTTCAAGCCATTGTGATCTGAGAAGATGGTTTGTATAATTTCAGTTTTCCTGTGTTTGTGGAGGCTTGTCTTGTTACCTACCATTGGGTCTATCTTAGAGCATGTTCCATGTGCATTTGAAAAGAATGTGATTTTTGCTTCTTTGGAGTGAAAGTTCTGTATATATCAGTTAGGTCTATTTCCTCCAGAGTGTTGTTCAATGCCACAGCATCCTTAGTGTTTTATGTTTGTTTGTTTGAAAGATGTTCATTGTTGATAATGGGGTATTAAAATCCCCTATTATGAGTGTGTTGCTGTCTACATCCTTCTTGAAATTCTCCAAGATTTTCGTTATATATTTGGCAACTCCTATATTTACCAGAGTTATATCTTCTTGATGGATTGTTCCTTTATGTATTATGAAATGTCCTTCTTTGTCTCTTTTAATGGCCTTCATAGTAACATCTATTTTGTCTGAAATAAGTATTGCTACTCCAGCCTTTTTTTATGTCCATTTTTTTGATATATATTTTTCCATCTCTTCACTTTCAATCTGTGTTGCTCTTTGGTTCTGAGGTGGGTCTCTTGAAGATCACATATATGTAGGTCATTTTTTCTTATCCATTCAGCTACCCTATGTCTTTTGATTGGCACATTTAATCCATTTCCATGTAAGGTTATTATCGATTGATACTTATATATTGCCACTTTACCCCTTTGTATCTGTTTTCCTCTCTTTCTCTGTTCCTTCTTCTTCTTTTTTTTTTTTTTAAACCAGACCCTGTAGCATTTCTTGCATCGTTGGTTTGGTAGATATGTATTCTTTTAGTCTTCTTTTGTCTGGGAAATTTCTTATTTCTCCTTCCATTTTGAATGAGAGCCTTGCTGGGTAGAGTATTCTACCCAGAGTTGCAGACCTTTGTTTCCCATTACTTGGAATATTTTTTGCCATTCCCTTCTGGCTTGTATTGTTTCTGTTGAATAATCATTTTATAAACTCATTGGAGCCTCCTTATATGTTATTTGCTATTTCTCTCTTGATGCTTTTAGGATTTTCTCCTTGTCTTTGAAATTTGCCATTTGAATTATAATGTGTCTTGGAGTGGGGCTGTTTGGATTCTCCTTCACTGGGACCCTCTGTGCTTCCTGAACTTGAGTAACATTTTAACTCATCATGCTAGGGAAATTTCCTATCATTACTTTTTGAACAGGTTTTCCACACCTTGTTTCTCTCCTCCTCCTTGTATCCCTATGATACGGATGTTATTGGGTTTCATGTTGTCCTGCAGCTCACTTAGAACCTCTTCATTCTTGTTCAGCCTTTTTTTATTCTGTTGTACTATCTTGGAATATTTTTCTATTTGTCCTCCAGCTTGCTGATCCGATCCTCTGCTTCCTCTCACCAACTGTTGATTCCTTCTACTGTGTTCTTATTCAGAAATTTTATTCTTCATTTCCTCCTGGCTCTTACTGATAGCTTCTATGTCCTTTTTAATGCTTGTGTAGTTCTCAGTAAGTTCCTTGTAGCTTCCCTGGAATTCTTTGTAGTTCCTCTGGAGTTGTTTATAGTTTTCTTTGAGCTGGCTGAGCTCATTGAACTTCTCTATCATCATTATTTTGAATTCCATTTTTGATAGTTTGCTTGCCTCTGTTTCATTTATTGATCATTCTGCGGTTTCCTCTTTTCCTTTTGATGATGGGCTGTTTCTTTTTCTCCCCATTTGTAGGTTTCATTGTAATCCAATCAGACCATGATTAGCTGCCAGGCTAAGTAACTGCTTGAGTGTAACTATTGATTTAGTTGTAATCCTATCAATACGTGAGCCACCATCAGACTCAGATGCAAGTTGGGGTGACAGACCAATTCAGTTGTAAATCAATAAATCAGCTGCCAAACTCAGGCCCTGCTGGGCTAGACAGAGGTTCAATTGTAACCCAATGGATCAGCCCCAGCTCAGGTGCAGCCTGGTAGGACAGATTCAGATGTAAATCAATGAATCTATGAACTTCCACTAGGCTCAGGAGACACTGGGCTAGACAGCAAGATTCAATTGTAATCCAATGAATCTGTGATCAGTTGCCAGGCTAAGGGGCCACTGGGCTAGACTATAAAGTAAATTTTGAAACTGCAAAAATCCTACAAGAAAACATAGTCAGTAAAATCTTGGTGATTCCTCATAACAGTATATATATATATATATATATATATATATATATATATATATATAGTATATATCTCCTCAGGCAAGGGAAAAAATAAAGAAATAGACTACATCAAACTAAAATGTTTTTGCACAGCAAAGGAAACCGTCAACCAAATGAAAAGATAACTGCCCTGAATGGTAGAACACATTAGTAATTGATACATTTGGTAAGGATTTAATATCTAAAAGTCATAAATAACTTACACAACTGAACACCAAAAAACCAAAAAACCAAAAAACCAAAACCAAACAAAAAAACCCTATTTCAAAAACCAAAAAATCCAACTGAAAAACTGAGCAAAGACTTGAATAGACACTTCTCCAATGAGGATATACAGATGGCCAATAAACATATGAAAAGATGGTTAACATCACTAACCATAAGAGAAATATAAATTAAAACCACCATGAGATATCACCTCACACCTTTCAGAATGGTCCTCATCAATAAACCAGCAAACAACAAGTGTTGGCAAGGATGTGGACAAAAGCACAATAGCACTGTTGGTAAGAATGTACGCTGGTGCAGTCACTATGGAAAATAGTATAGACTTTCCTCAAAAGCTAAAAATGACACTTCCTTATAATCCAGCAATTCCACTTTTGAAAACATATCTAAATAAACCTGAAAACACTAATCTGGATGAATACATGCACCACTATGTTTATTGCAGCATTATTTACAGTAGTCAAGATTTGCGGCCCAAGTGCCCATCTGTAGAGGAGTGGATAAAAATGCTGTGGTACATTTACACAATGGAATACTACTTGGTTGTAAAGAAATAAAATAAAATAAAAAAAAAGGAAGGCAATCTTACCTTTTGTGACAGCATGGATGGATGGACCTGGAGTGCATTATGACAGTTAAAGAAAGACAAATATGATGTAATTTCACATATATGTGGAATTTAAAGAACAAAATAGAAAGACTCTTTAACAGCTGTCAGAGGGAAGGGGGTTGAGGGACTAGGTAAGAAGTTTGTAGGATTAAGCAAAACAAACAAACAAAAAAACCAAACCAACAACTCATAGACACAGACAACCATGTGGTGATTACCAGAGGGAAAGGAGGCTGAGGGGAACTAGAAGAGGGTCAAGAGAGGATAAATGGTGGTGGGAGAATGACTTGTGATGAACACATAATACAATATACAGACGATGTATGGTACACTTGATACTATATACTTTTATTAACCAATGTCACCCTAATAAACTCAATAAAAATGAAAAAGAAAGCCCTCAACTGCAACTCTCTGAAGGAATCACCAGTTTCCTTATTTTCTCTTTGAAGTGGATTTACTCTTATAAACCTATCTTGATTATGTTTGTACTTCTGGCCCCACACACCTTTTTCATCCCCATTCTAGCTCTCTATATTGTCCCCATGTCCTCTTCACAAGTGACATGACTTGTGTTTTTTACCTTTCCAGCACCTTTCTCCACAGCAACCCTGCCCTTTCTCTCACCGTTATGGAAATGATTTCACAGACTTCTCTGTGCTCTAGTCTCCTTAACTTGGCATGCCCAGTCTTAACAACTAATAACTCTCAGGGACACCACATTGCTTGCCCACTGTGTGTGTCAGGGCCTCGAAGGCTGAGGTTCCTGGAGGTTCTCCCTCCTCTTCAAGCTTCATGTGCTCTGGTTGCTTCTTTCTGTTTCTTAATTGCTAACCATTCACCCTCACTTGGGTTTCTTCACTTCTCAGGACTGAGACTCAGGAAACAGAGAGGACTTTCCAGGTTCAATGTACAGTAGTATGTCTAAAGGCACCAGGGTGAGGAATAGCATGGCAATACAGAGGTAGGGGTATAGCTGAAGTGCAGGATCTAACTTGATGGAATGTGGCATACCAAAATCTGGAGCCCTGACAGGATGACTCTGTGGCTTACACAGCCATAGGAATTTGGATTTGAATCAGACAGATCTATTGACATTTTTTTTTTTTTTTTTTAGTAAGCAAAACATAAACACATACTTTAATAAACTTTCAGTGTGTGTTTTGTAATGTAAATAACGTACCAGCACGTTGCATGTGCACATACTGGCTACATTTATTGGGCATGCATCTCCAAAATTGCCCACAAAGGACTTCAAAAGCAAACGTTTTAGATCCATCCCTGGACTCGAGGATTTTGAGATTGCCAATAATTAAGCTAAATATTTTAAAAGAAGGCTAAAATGAATAAATGTTAAAAATGTTGGTGAAAGGAGACAGTGCGTTGCTGCGGCAGCCAGGCATCTGCTGCGCCTGAGGGTCAAGGATGAAAAAATTAAATAATTTAATTGTATTTATATACCAAAAAGATCTGGTGAGATTAAAAAAATATTTGTAAGACATGGCTGGTGGCACAATGGATAAGGCACCAGCTTGCAAACGCAAAGGTTGCTGGTTTGATTCTCAGCCAGGGCACATAACCAGGTTGCAAGGTAGGTTTCCAGTCAGGTCTATAATGGGAGGCAGATGAAAGACACCCATACATTGATGTCTCTCTCCCTCTCTCCTATCTCCTTTCTCCTCTCTCTAAAATAATAAATAAACTCTTTTAAAAATTAAAAATAAATAAATAAAATTTTAAAAGTATTTGTAAATTTGTTAAAGGTAATAACATGGCTTCTGAAGAACCAAATTCCTTTTTTTTTTTTCCTTTAAAATTTTATGTATTATTTTCAGAGAGAGGGAAAGAGAGGCAGAGATGGAGAGAAACAGAAACATCAATGTATGGTTGCCTTTCACTTGCCTCCAGCTATAGACCTGGCTGGAGACCTGGCTTACAACCTGGTTATGTGCCCTGGCTGGGAATCGAACCAGTGACCTTTGGGTTCGAAGGCCAGCACCTATCCACTGAGCCACCAGCCAGGGATTCCAAACTCCTTTTTTTAAACATTATCTTTTACTGTTTCATGTTTTCTTTTTTCATATTTGTAACAAAAGTACATGGACTTTTGTATGAGTCTCAATAAATAAGGAGATTATAGAATCTAAACAAGATATGTCTATAACATATCTTGTGGGGGCAGACCTTTCCTTTCCACGAAAAGGCAGAATCACAACATGATTAGGTGCAATCATCTCAGATTGCCTGTTCTAACTGCAGAGATTGGCAGACTTGGAGAATAAACAAATTTAAGACAAAACTGAACATAGTCAAATGTCTCACCATATCTTTCTAGTGAAATGAAGAGGAGAGAGATTAAAGGCTGGTCATATGAAATGCAAGGAATTGATAAGAAAGATAACAAAGACAATGTTTAGGCAGATAGAAGAATGCTATAGATAAAAATAATCCAAGGAGGCTTGAGAAGTGAGTTGGCAAGGGACAAAAACCCAATGTAAATTTGCTTAGTTGGAAAAAGAATTCATTGGTTTATGGAAACGAATGGTTTCTGTGTCCTCATAAAGGATCATTTAATCCTCATAAACATCAGTAAAAACTATAAAATGAGTATTTATTTAGAATGCAGAAATTTATTTTAATGTCAACTTATAAATTTAAAATTACATAAAGTTATGAATGTCTCAAAATTTGACTATTTAAGACTAGAAAATGAATCATCCTTGCCTTCTCTATATTAATACTTATGGTTATTCCCCTTACTTGATGTAAGGACAGATGGACATGTATTAAAGACTCCCACTACTCTGCTGCACTTCTTGTTCACCTGGAGTTTGCTTTATACATTTTGGTAGTATTACTCAACTTGCGATATTTCAGGAGTTTTAACTTTTATCAAACAGACTAGAAAGACAAGTAAAAAAAAGAGCAGTTTCTTTATTACCAGTTCTGCATCCTGTTTCTTTACTGTTTGTTAAACTAGTCTTCTTTCTAATTTGCAAAAGGTTTAAATTCCCTCTTGCCTCAAATCTCTGTATTTGGCATCCCTCTGACTCAGTTCTTCCCCTACTTACCTCTTCATGATCCCAGGTCACAAAGATGCCTTCTCAGACCACTCACTCTGAACAGCCCATCCTTCTACTTCTCTCTCTCATTTTACCTCATTTTCCTTACAGAAGCAAGACATTTGATTTCCTTGTTTACTTGGCTATGCGATGTCTATTCAATTAGCATGTAAGCTTCCAGAGAGTTTCTACCTTGTCTCTTATTATAACATCCTGGGTCTCAGACCTCAAAGAATAATAGGTGCATTATTTGTTCTCCATAAATACCTGTTGTGTAAATGAAACATCACCCTGAACTTTCCTAATACACTAAGTTTGAATGATCACTTTTACGCTCTATGCTCTCTTTGTCTAGTTCATTTCTATATTCCTATCATTGGATATTTACACTGGCTGCTCCTGCTTTTTGGAATACTGTTTTACTGGATACCCACAAGGCTCACCCTGTCATCTTTTCAAGTATTTGCTTATATCTGACATATCTGATTAAGGAGACATATCTGAGCATTGTTTACACTTGCAGGCTCTTTCCTACCTCCTACTGTTTTTGATTTGTTCTATCACATTTGTCTTTCCCTCAGAGAATGTGTCATCTCCACGAAACTTAGATAATGTACTTAATAGGTCTGGTGAGAATGAGAGGAGAAGCGACAGGAGAACAGGCCATGAGTTTATTTGGTTGCTGCAATAGGCAGGCTGACTCCCTGAGGTGTTAGCAGCAAACTAAAGAAAGGCCAGGGTTTTAAAAGGGGATACAGGAGGAGTTGGAATGACTTTCTGTAGATGGCTTTGGGAGAGTTAGCTCTTAGAACAGAGAGGCTTACTGAAACAAAAGTTACCAAATTCTTACCAGCAGGCCAAGACATCTTTGAAGGACATGGGCCTTGCCAGCAGGCTGAGGTATCTTAGAAGGACACAAGCAGTTGCTGAGAGCGCAGCAGATTTAATGGGGCTTGCTAAAATTATACCAGAATTCCCAGAACCCAGGTTTTATGCCTAAGAATTATCTGAAGGGAAATCATTTGTCCCTTCAGATCTACTGTTGACCCTACCCCTTTCTAATCTGTACCTTTGTTAGACCAGGGAAATTTCTCAGTCTATGAATGCCTGGACCTTCCCTTTGGGTCAGCCAGGGAGACAGCTTTGGGGTTAATTTTATCCCAGAGCCCCAGAATACTGAGCCCTAAGGATTACCAATTTATTCACTGTTGTGACTTTGGGGTCTACATCCCTTTTGTTCAATGTGTATATAAGATACCCTTGCTGTAAGCTAAGCATGCATCACTGAGTGGGAGGTAGAAGAAACCATAACCGTGCATGTTCTAGCCAACACCCTCAGCACCCAGCTACATTGAAGCAGAAGAGTGGGTATAGAGTTGCCCACACTCTGCCGTTGTTAACCTAAGTGCAGCTGCAACAGGAATGGGACAACTGAGCATGATCACGTCCATACTCTCAGCTGCCCAGCTGTGTAGTAGTAGTCCTTAGCTTGCTGCTTGCAATAAAACATGCAAATCCTCCTGAAGAATCCGTGTAAGTCCTTCTATGCCACCAGCCAAGAGGCCTCCCCACTATCAGAACTTGCTGGTCCTGGACCTGAGGTGCTGCTGCCTGACAAATGGCATAGTTGATAGCAAGGCAAGGTGCTAGGACCATACAATCTTAAAGCCCCATGTGCAAGGACCTGAGCTTTTGGCAGAATTGTCACTCTCTGGCCAAGTGCCTTGACCAAGTTTACTGCTCCTGTAAGGTAACCCTCTCCTGTCTCCTGGTTTTGTAATGGCTCCTTACTTCCTTCATCATAGATCCCTTGCTTATTGTCTGTTTCTCTGCTATATTATTTAAGCTCCATGAGGGCAAGCAGTCTGTTGTTTATAGACTGCTGAATCTCTGATGAATATCATGTTCAGTCTGATGAATCTCATGTGTCTAGAATAGTGCTTTATGCATAATAGATGTTCAATTAATATTGCTGAACATTTAATTATTGACTCTGGGTTCAGAAAAAGATTTAGCCCACTTACAATTATCCCTCACCTTCCCTTTTCCCCTACCCTCCACATTTTGATAATTATTTTGCAATTTTTATTATTTTCTGGATGCCTTTATGACTTTAAATAATATGCTTAAAGCTTTATTCCCATTTTCTAAACTTTAAACAGTATCCTTTGATTTCCTACTGTCTCAAATGCAAGGGTTAGGGTAGCTACAATCCCCCTCCCTCTCCTTCCATATGTTTTACCCCTTTAGGCTGTAAAGGGGTAAAGTTTAAAGGCTGTAAAGTTTGATGGTATCTCTGTCTATGTTAAGTTCTGTATTAGTTTGCTAGGGCTCCCTTAACAAACTATGGCAGACTGGGGGGCTTAAGTAATGTAAATTTATTCTTTCACAGTTCTGGAGCTTGGTTCTTCCTGAAACCAAGCCTCTCTCCTTGGCTTGCATGCAGCTGCCTTCTCACTGTGTCCTCACATGGCTTTCCCTCTGGGCTTGTGCACCCTGATGTTTCCAATTCTTCTTTTATAAGGGCACCAGTCTGATACTATTGGGGCCATGGCAATTACCTCATTTTAACATAATCACCTTTAAAGGCCCTACCCCCAAATACAGTCACATTCTGAGGTCTCGGGATTAGGGCTTCAAAATGTGAATTTTGGACAGACATATCTAGCCCATAATAAGTCCCAATTAATTCTTCTGTACTTTTCTGCAATTTAGTTCTAAAATTTTAAGGCAACACATATTAGGTTAGGTCATATGTATTGAATATTTAAAGTTGTTCAAGGCTTTATCAAGTTGTGTTTAGAAATACAGTCCCTTCACATGACCTGTATGAATAAAAGGGTAATAGTCCTAGTGTAATAAAAATGGACTATTTACTCATATTCCAAAATCATAGCACATTTTAGTTTGCCTCATCTTTGAAGTGATTTTTCTACTCAGTTTTGTGATTTGTGTGGTGTATAGAGTACATTAAGTTCAAAATGATTTTTCTTCAGCACTTAGCATGTGGAGTCTGCCTATAGTTTTTTAGTATCCAGTACTTAAATTTAGATGGGTTTTCCTTGCTTTACAAATTAAATTGTACTTTTCTAACAGTATCAGCAATAAAACTTGTTTTATCACAAAAGTCAATTAGTGGACTTTTACTATCTCCAATTTTTCTTCCCCCATTTACTTTTTAATGTCAGAAATAAATGAAAATTTTAATTAGTTCTTTAACATAACTAATTTTTTTACTACTAAGTACAAGGTTAAATATTTTCTTCAAATAGTATTTCTATTTATAATGAAACATATTTATATGAGAATTTTGGATGTGATTCTTCATTTTGTCATTTTCATTGCTCACTACTAGTCCTTGTAACAGTATATGATTTTTGGTTAATATTTATGTTGACTTTTTTCTGTTATTTTGAGAATAATTTTTTTATGAAAAAATATTAGGTTATTTTCTGAGTATTTGCATATATAAGTGCTTTTTGTTGTTTTCACATGTAAGTGGTAAGGTGGCTGGTTTTAGAATGCTTGGTCATGGTATTTTTTACTCACATCCATGAGGATATTAGTACTTTGTTCTTTGGCAATCAGAGTTGCTGAAGAGAATTGGGAATCCAGCTCTGCATTTGTTTTCTTAGCTGCCTGGATGCTTGTACCATGTCTTCTTCCTTAAAGTTAAAATAAAAATCACTGGGATAAATTGAGATGTTAATTTCTTTTCTGAACATTATTTTCTTAATTATATGTCCTAAAAATTTGCAGGTAGAGGTAAAGGAAAATTTTTCTTTTATGCAGTTGATGATTGCTTTTGTAATATTGATTTTGATCTCACTGTAATGCTGACTATCCATATTTTAAATTAAGTTATTTTTCATAATCTAATTTTGTTTTTCTGATTGCTTTCATAACATTTTTCTCAGCATTTTTAGTAGAATTTTTTAAATTTGTGTTTTCTGTTTTTCAATCAAAAGTTTAATTATAGGCCCTGGCTGGTGGCTCAGCTGGGTAAGGTGTTGGCCTGCAAAGCCGAAGGTCACTGGGTCGATTCCCAGCCAGGGCACATAACCAGGTTGCAAGCCAAGTCTCCAGCCAGGTCCATAGCTAGAGGCAGGTGAAAGGCAACCATACATTGATGTCTCTCTGCCTCTCTCCATTCCCCTCTTTCTAAAAATAATGAAATAAAATCTTAAAAAAAAACCCAGTATGGAATCTCCTCAAAAAACTAAAAATGGAACTGCCCTTCATACCACTGCTGGGATGATATCCCAAGAATTCTGAAACGCCAATCAGAACAACCTATGCACCGCTGCGTTCATACCAGCACTATTTACAATAACCAAGCACTGGAAACAGCCCAAGTGCCCATCAATAGATAAATAGAACAAAAAACTGTGGTACATTTACACAAGGGAATACTACACAACAGGAAGAAAGAAGAAACTCCTACCTTTTGTGATAGCATGGATGAACTGGAGACTACTATGCTAAGTGAAATAAGCCAAAATCTTTTAATAATTTACAAAACGACTTGGTCAAGTCCCTTAATGCCCATGACACTCTCTCAAAATACCATCCCATCATTTCATGCCCCTCAAGCATGATACATAGAACCAAATGCAGTATTGAGTATGTCATATGTCCTGAAGGCCACTGAAAGCTCCATTATTTTATGATCACAAGCTCCACTCTAGGGCAGTAATTTCAACCTTTTCCATCTGATGGCATGTATAAACTAATTACTAAAATTCTGTGGCACACCGAAAATATATATGTTTTGCTGATCTAACAAAAAAGTTGTGTGTAATTTTGATTCATTCGCATCAGACAGCTATTGTTGTTTGATTGTTGTCAATTTTTATTTAATGCTCTAAGGGAAAAGAGGTCAATGCCCCTAATTAAATAGTCAGGTGTTGCATGTTTTAAGAATTTGTGCAGCATACCAGTTGGAAATCACTGCTCTAGTGTTTCGTTTTGTTTTTGTTTTGTTTTCGAAACTAGAACCTGCCTACATTGCCCATACTGCCTCCTCATCCATACTTGTCAGTTCTGGCTAAACATCAGAATTACATGTAAATTTCTTAAAACTGAGGACAGCCCTTCTCCCAAGGATTCTGATTCAATAGTGTTTATTGTTATTGCTGTTGTTGATATAGATGCTGTTTTCCAGCTCACAGATGATTTTTCATTGAATGCCTAAATTGAAAATAATGTCAAGTTTCTGGAGTCTTGCTCAACCATCTTTGGCTGTGTGATATGGGAAAGTTGCTTAAGGAATGTGAGCTTCAATTTCTCACCTATGAAATGGAATACAAATGATATCTCTATTGTAGGGATTGTAATATGATATATGTAAAAATTAGCATTATATTTTACATAAAATTAATATTTAATTCATTGTATCTATCTCTCAGCACATCCTACCATGCAAATAAATGTCTAATTAACCCTATATTATCTACCTTTAAGACTTCCCCCACTCAAAGATGGAGTTAAAGGCTCTCAAATCTAGGTTTGAATAGCACTTCAACTTCTTGATTATTGTACTTTTCATATAATTGAATTACAAAAATCTAGCAAATAAATATTCTTATGAAATTTTTAAGTGAAACCAGTATTCTTTATATTTTTAGTTCAGACAACTATTTTTAATAAATTTATTCAAGTTTATTTCTCTGTTATCTTTATCGAGAACTCTTAGTAGATTATGTAAAGTAAGCAAGAAATATCATTCCCTAAAATATCCTTTACTGAGAGGACTAAACCAATAGTTAGAGGATGAAATTCTATTTAAATATAATTGGTAAGCTGTTTGAAATTTTAATGTCTTGGGTGCCTTTTCTTATTGGCTTATTTCATTATTGAAAAGACAAAAGACCTCTGTATTCTAATTGCAATCCATCACATAAATTATTGGCAGATTCACTTTTGTTGGATGAGCGAATGTAATTTTCAAAACTCCCAACTGAGCTAATGTGATTACATTCAGTTCCCATTAACTAGGGTCAGCCTGGGCCAAGCCCCTGCCCCTGCCCTACCACAAACTGGGGTCAATAAAGGAAGAAGGGATGGCAGTTGCTCAGTGATGAAAGTGTTCCAGTCATCAGATTATAGGCAGAAAGGCAGAGCTGTGTGGACACTCCTCTCTTGTCATTTACAGAATGTCCAAAGGGACATATATAAATATCCCAAAAGCAGTAAATGTGTAACCCCAGAGCTAGAAAAAACTTTCAAGTTCAACTTTCTTTTGTACTCATGAGGACATTGGGGTCTACAGAGGACAGACCATTTGCCTTAGGCCATAACCATGGCATGACTTTTCACATACATCCTGCCAATAAGATGACTTTCCAGCAAAAATGCAGTTGAACCCAGGGTAGGGTCATTTGAAGATGCCCTGCCTATGAAATATACTATGGAATTTAGACATTTTTCTTTTATCCTCCCCCTACCCACAAAAGGAAGCTTTATTTGCAATGGTTTTTGAATGATTAATACATTCACTTTTTCTGAATTATTTATAACATACCATGCAACATTCTCATGTCTCACAAGAACAGGAAAGCAACCTAGGCCGCATAAATACATTTGACCCTCAACCAAGGTGGGTAAGCCCAATTATCCTTCCCTGATTCCAAGCTTCTGTGAATAAAGGAGCTCCAAAGATGGTCTTTACAAAATAGTTCACATTGACAAGTTATATATGTGAAAACACTTCCATCAAAGATATATTGAACACCTCCCTTTGCATAAAGACCACACTGATAGTCATTGCTTAGCACTCAAAAACAACAAAATAACTTCTTTCACACCCATCTTATTCTCTCCCTCTCTCTTGAATGCTACTTTCTCATCCACTCCCCATACTTCTCTCTCTTGTAGTCTTCCCCACGTCTTCTTGTGTGTCTCTCCTTCTCTTTCACAAAATTGGTCCCAATTTTGTTAGAAATAAGCTAATATATGCCTGTTTGTAAGTCATCCCCAAACCTAATTCATGATGAACATAAATACAAAATAAACATTAACTGTCAAAATGTAAATGTAGAAAATTAACTAAAATCATCAAAGAATTATATATTACTGATAAATTAATACAGAAGTGGCCCAAAGAATACTGGACATAGAGGAAATGAATGCCACCATAGCAAACCCCTGTGGCAGAACCAGGATGAGTGACATTTGATTGATGAATCTAATATTAGTCTTAACATTTAAACTGAAAAGAATTGATCTTGATGAAATTAATTTTATGAAGTAAAAATGGAAATGGGGAAATTGAAAATGGTTTATTCTTTTTTAAAAACTCCATGGAATTAAATTTATTTAATATAACTTAAAATTTATCTGCAGAATAATTGTGACTAAGCTGCTTGCATTAAAACATCCCATAATTTCTCCTTTCTATACCTCAGAAAGATGCTACTAATATAGCAAATTCTGATTACTTAAGCCAGTTCAAATGTTTGCATATGCTTTCCCCATTCTCTCCCCTCCTCATTTTTTAAACACTATCAGAGCTTATAGTCATTATATACCACACACACTCTTTCAACCTTCATTTAGTCTTATTCCTAGTTATGTTACATGCTCATCAACAATCTAAACGTTAATATCTTCTTAGTCATTTTTCTCTGGAATATTCTCTAGTAGATTCCTCATAAAAAGCTCATGAAAATAGTACTTGTTAACTTACTGCATGTTAATTATAGTTTGTGTCCTTTGTAAATTGAAAGTCAGTGTGTCCCTAGATATAAAATCCTTAGCTCAAACAAGATTGGATGCATTCAAATTTTATTATTCAGTGTCACCACAATACAGCTATAAAAAGTTTTAAATAAGTAAAATCCTTAGCTCACATTTTCTTACTTGAATATCTTAAATATATTATTCCATAGCAAAAAGTATTTCAACTAATGGTAAACAAAGACCTGCAACCAAGAATACTCTACCCAGCAAGGTTCTCATTCAAGACAGAAGGAGAAATAAGGAGCTTCCCAGACAAAAAAAGACTGAAAGAATACATCTCTACCAAACCAGCATTGCAAGAAATGCTAAAGGGTCTACTATAAAAATAAGTAAACAAATAAAATGAAGAAAAAGAGAAAGCCAAAGAGGAATACAGACACAAAGGGAGAAAATGGCAATGAATAAGTATCAATCGATAATAACCTTAAATGTAAATGGATTCAATGCACCAATCAAAAGACATAGGGTAGCCGAATGGATAAGACAACATGACCCACATATATGCTGTCTTCAAGAGACCCACCTCAGAACAAAAGATCAACACAGATTGAGAGTGAAGGGATGGAAAAATATATATCAAGCAAATGGACATGGAAAAAAAAGCTGGAGTAGTAATACTGATTTCAGACAAAATAGATTTTACAAGGAAGGCCATAAAAAGGGATAAAGATGGACATTTCATAATACTTAAGGGAACAATCCATCAAGAAGAAATAACTCTGATAACCATATACGCACCCAACATAGGAGCTCCGAAATATATAAGGAAAATCTTGGAAGACTTTAAGAAAGACCTAGACAGCAACACATTAATAGTAGGAGATTTTAATACCCTACTATCAACAATGGACAGATCTTCCAAACAAAAAATCCCCCGAGATGTTGTGGCATTGAACAACACTCTAGAGGAAATGGACCTAACTGATGTATACAGAGTCTTTTACCCCAAAGAAGCAAAAGACACATTCTTTTCAAATGCACATGGATCATTCTCCAAGATAAACCACATGGTATGTCACAAGACAAGCCTCCACAAATACAGGAAAATTGAAATCATACAAAGCATCTTCTCAGATCACAATGGCTTGAAATTAGAAACCAAATTCAATGGAAAAAACAAATTCTCTAACTCATGGAGACTGAATAACATGCTTTTAAGCAATGAAGGGGTCAACAATGAGATCAAAGATGAAATCAAAAAAGTTCCTGGAAACCAATGACAATGAACACACAACAGCCCAAAACCTATGGGATACAGCAAAGGCAGTTCTCAGGGGGAAATTTATAGCAATACAGGCCTTCCAAAAAAGGTTACAAGAAGGTTATAAAAACGACCTAACCACAAAGCTGCAAGAACTAGAGGAGCAACAACAAACAAAGCCCAGAGCAAGTAGAAGGAAGGAAATCATCAAGATCAGAGCAGAACTAAATAATTCAGAGATTCAAACTACAATTTGAAGAATCAACAGGTCCATGAGCTGATTCTTTGAAAAAAAAAAAACAAACAAAATTGACAAGTTCTTACCCAGACTCATCAAGAAAAAGAGAGAGAGGACCCAAATAAACAGAATCAGAACTGAAAGAGGAGAAATCACAACTGATACCTCAGAAATACAAAAGATTGTAAGAAATTACTACAAACAACTATATGACAAAAAATATGACAACCTGGATGAAATGGACACATTTCCGGAAATGTATAATCTACCAAAACTGAACCCAGAAGAAGCAGAAAGCCTGAATAGGCCAATAACAACTAGTGAAATTAAAGATGTAATCCAAAATCTCCCAAAGCACAAAAGCCCTGGTCCAGATGGCTACACAGGTGAATTCTACCAAACATTTAAAGAAGAACTAACTCCTAACCTCTTCAAACTATACCAAAAAATTCAGGAAGAGGGAAGACTCCCAAACTCTTTCTATGAAGCCAATATTATTCTAATCCCAAAACCAGGGCAAGATACAACTAGGAAAGAAAGCTACAGGCCAATATTTCTGATGAACATAGATGCTAACAAAATATTGGCCAATTGGATTCATCAGTATATTACAAAGATCATACACCATGATCAAGTGGGCTTCATCCCAGGGATGCAAGGATGGTACAACATTCATAAATCAATAAATGTAATACACCACATCAACAAATTGAAAGATAAAAATAAAGATATGATCATATCAATAGATGCTGAAAAAGCATTTAATAAAGTGCAGCAACCATTTATGATAAAAACCCTCAGCAAAATGGGAATAGAGGGAGCATACCTCAACATCATAAAGGCCATCTATGAGAAACCAGAAGCCAACATCATACTTAACAGACAAAAACTGAAAGCTTTCCCTCTAAGATCAGGAACAAGACAAGGCTGTCCACTTTCTCCACTTCTATTCAACATTGTCTTGGAAGTTCTAGCTATAGCCATCAGAGAAGAAAAAGGAATCAAAGGGATCCAAATTGGAAAGGAGGAAGTCAAACTGTCATTATTTGCAGATGATATAATAGTGTACATACAAAACCCGATGGGCTCCACCAAAAACTTACTCGACCTAATAAGCAAATTTAGCAAAATAGCTGGGTATAAAGTCAATATCCAGAAATCAAAAGCATTTTTGTATACCAATAATGAAACAACAGAAATAGAAGTGAAAAAACAAATCTCATTTACTATAGCAACAAGAAAAATAAAGTACCTAGGAATAAATTTAACTAAGGAGGTAAAAGACCTGTACTCAGAAAACTGCAGAACAATGAAGAAAGAAATCAAGGAAGATACAAATAAATGGAAGCATATACCATGTTCGTGGATGGGAAGAATTAACATCATTAAAATGTCCATACTACCCAAAGCAATCTACATGTTCAATGTAATCCCAATTATAATACCAATGACAGACTTCACAGAAATAGAAAAAATACTTCAAAAATTTATATGGAGCCAAAAACGCCCACAAATAGCCACCACAATCTTGAGAAAGAAGAACAAGGTAGGAGGAATCACAATACCGGACTTCAAACAATACTACAAGGCTACTGTCATCAAAACAGCATGGTACTGGCATAAGAATAGACATAAAGATCAATGGAACAGAATAGAGAGCCCAGAAATTAACCCAGGACACTATGGTCAACTCATATTTGACAAAGGGGGAAGGAACATCCAATGGAGTAAAAACAGTCTCTTCAACAAATGGTGTTGGGAGAACTGGACAGCAACATGCAAAAAGATAAAACTAGACCACCAACTTACACCATACACCAGAATAAACTCAAGATGGATAAAGGATTTAAATATAAGCATAAAGGTCCTGGAGAAAAATATAGGCAGTAAACTTTTGGATATCCTATGCAAAAATATGTTTACTGATACTTCACTAAGGGCAAAGGAAATAAAAGAATGAATCAACAAATGTGACTATATCAAATTGAAAACTTTCTGTTCAGCTAAGGAAAATATCAGCAAAATTCAAAGGGAACCAACTGTATGGGAAAACATAATTGTGAATGATACCTCAGACAAGGGTCTGATCTCCAAAATATATAAAGAACTAATGGGACTCAACACCAGGGAGACAGACAGCCCAATTAAAAAATGGGCAAAGGACCTGAACAGACAACTCACTGAGGAAGACATACAAAGGACCCAGAGGCATATGAAAGAATGCTTAACATCACTAGTCCTCAGAGAGATGCAAATTAAAACCACAATAAGATACCACCTCACACCTGTCAGAATGGCTATCATCAACAAATCAACAGACAAGTGTTGGCGAGGATGCGGGGCAAAGGGAACCCTCATACACTGTTGGTGGGAATGTAAGCTGGTGCAGCCACTGTGAAAAATAGTATGGGGTTTCCTTAAAAAACTAAAAATGGAACTGCCTTTTGATCCAGCAATTCCACTACTTGGACTATACCCAAAGAATCCTGAAACACCAATTCATAAGAACCTATGTACGCCTATGTTCATAGCGGCACTATTTACAATAGCCAAGTGCTGGAAACAGCCTAAGTGCCCATCAGTGGATGATTGGATAAAAAAACGTTGGTACATTTACACAATGGAATTCTATATAGCAGAAAGAAAGAAGGAACTTGTACCCTTTGCAACAACATGGATGGAACTGGAGAGTATTATGCTTAGTGAAATAAGCCGGTCAGCGAAGGACAAATATCATATGATCTTACCCATTACAGGACAATAATGAACAAAACTAACAACAAGCAAAACAAAACCAAATATATGAATACAGTGAATAGGTCTTCAGTGGTCAAGGGGAAAGGGGTTGGGGGGAAGGGGTAAGCAGAGGCAGGGAAGGGGAACAGCTTAGACAAGAACCTAGTACAAAGGAACTATGGACATGCACAACAGGTGGGATTGACTTTGGTGGGGGATGGGTGGGTGGGGAGGGGATGCTGGGGAGCAAAAGGGCAATGGATGTAATACAACAACAATAAACAATAATATAAAACAATAAAAATACAACAATAAAAAAAATATATATATATTATTCCATTTTCTTCTGGCATAAAGAATTACTATTGAAATGCACTTAAATATCATATATTCTTTCTGTGTCAATGTCCAAAGGATTTTCCTTTTTTGTGTGTCTCTTTAAAGTTCAGTAATTTTACTATAATCAATCTTGGTGTTAGTCATTACAGAACTGTATTTTCAGATGCATGATATGTGCTTTCATTTCAGCATCAATAAGAATAAGAAATACAATGGATTAAATTTCATAAAGTTATATTTTAAACCAGGAGTTTATAATAATATAAAACATTGATTGAAAATAATCAAATGATCACCTTTGGAGAAAGACAGGAGCCAACTCATTAGCTTATAAACTTGTAAATAAAAACATCAAGTATTGATCCTCCTTTTTCTACAGGAACACTGGATAACCAAGTATCAAATAAAGGAAAGATCTGTTCATAAAATTATTCTCAGATGATAAATGAAAACAAAAAGACTGACGTAGAAAATAGAACATCCTCATTATACATGTGAGCAGGCTTATTTTAAATTACAAAATCTTATATTGCCTAGATGGTGATGGCTTATAATTTAATAAATCTGCAGTTATCAGCTATATTATTTGTTATCGATGTGAGATAGGGAGGCCAGGACAACTGTAGATAAAAGAATATTGACTTATTTCAAGGGGAATGTGCTATCCCAAATAACCTTTCAATCTTTTTGAAAGGTTACTTGGAGGACACATAAGTCTGGAAGAATTCCCCCAACAACCCTGGCAACACCATGGTGTGTCAGACACACATCCTAAATATAGGTTCCCAGGCATGGTGGTGATGGGAATAGACCACAGATGACTGAAATAACATGGATGTAAATACCCACCATGGATAATAAGAGCTAGAATTTCGTGAGAGTTTACTATGTGCAGCAGTAGGCTTGTCTCACTTGAGTTTTCACAACAAACCTTTCAGGCACATACTGTTATTTTCCTAATTTATAAATAAATTATACATTTCTTCTGGGTTGTTGCCTATCCCTAACACTCTTCACACTTTAAAGAGAATTCAGAGAATGAGATTTTCCTGATTAACTTGTATCATGATTTACAGGAGTTTGGAAATTTCCCCAGAGTCACATATGTAACAAACGTGGCAATAGGAAAACAGGCGTCAGTCCCAGAAATGAGGGGTGAAGGGTATGGGGCTTGTTCACCCTCAGCAAACCTTACAGACGTTGCTAATTCCCAAACCCCCCTCCTGAAAAACAACTGCAGTATTCAGAAATCAGTCAGAAGGGGAAAAATAAGACCCCTTTTATGCCTTCAGGATTGAAGAGAGATGGAAGGGGGGCGGGTGAGGCTACTGAATTTACTTCATAAAACTGCAGGATCAACAGCTTCCAGGATTAACAGTAAGCATTAGGAAACAGTTTCAACACTCTGTGAGAAGTATATTTGCAAAGATAGAATTCCCTGCTGGGATGGCTCATAGCAAAGATCCTTCCACAAACCCACACCCTACAGAAGATGAGTCACAGCTTTTCAGCCCAGGACACCATAGGAGAGTAATAGCCATTTCTATTACACCAGTTCCAAAACCCAAAGCACAGTAACTCACACTAGAATAAATATCACAAGACAATAGATCTTTTTCATTGGAAGATGAATAATGAGAAATAACAATGAAACCTGGAAAATAAAAGGAGCAGCATAAAAGAGAAAGAGAAACACAGTCCCCTAGGATTCTGCTAAACATCAGTTCCATACTCTCGATGACAGTAAAGAATAACCAAGCAAAAAATGAAAGATAATGTGAAAAACTAAGACTGAGATGAAAATGAAGAAGTCATTCAAAGGAAAAAATATAGGGAATCTGTGATATAAGATTTAAGATGGCATCTCAAGCAATAAAGAACAAAATCTATATTCTGTTGTAAATTATAAACTTACTGCTACAGTTTGAATTCCTCCCAGCCCCCCCCCCCCCCCCCCCCCCCCCCCAATTTAAAGGTGATAGTGTGAGAGGTGACACCTCTGGGAATCGAGGAGGTTCTGAGGACAAAACACAGCCCTGTGATGGGGAAGGGGCACCTTCGCAAAAGAGAGAGAAAGCAGAGAGCAAGCTGGGGCCTTCTGAGAGATGCAAGGGTATGGCAGGCTCTCCTCAGACACCAGACCTGCTGAAGCCATAATCTTATAGTCCCCAGCCTTCAGAACTATGAGAAATAAGTTTCTGTTATTTCTAAGCCATCCATCCCCCATCCAATTCATAGTATTTTGCCATAGCAGTCCAAATGGATTAAAGCATGAACTTTAGATTTTGTGCATCTTAGCAGTTATAATTTTTTCCAAGGACATAAAAATTTCAGTTTTCTGTGCTTACCCTGAACAATATCTATGTTTAATTAAGAACCAGAGTTAACCTAAGAGTTTAGCATATTTACTGCTCAGATTCCTTATAAAGAAAAGCTCATTAGTAAACACACTCTATTTTGAAAATGAATATAACTGTCTCACTAGAAGTCACACAAAGTTAACCAATTGTGATCCCTACAAGTTAAAAGTTTTGAAACATAAACACAATTTTTAACCAGGTCAAGGTATCTAGTGAGGTATGTAAGTGAAAAAAAAAAAAAAAAAGACCTCTGGATATGTTCTGCTTTGCCTGGGTGATTAATTTCTTTTTGTTTGTGTATTTGTTTTTGCTTTACCCACCCAGCCATAAGCTTTTTAAAAAATTTATTGTAATTGACTTCATGTCATTTGGTCTTGCTTAATAATACTCAGTTACCAGCCAGGGCTCATGTTCTCAAGAGTGTGGCCTGTCATAAAGTGAATCTAAATATTTTTTTAAACAATTCATCATTAAAAGCATAAAAATATAAAACAAAATAAATTTTTTAAAAAAGCACAAAAATAAAACTGATTATAGTATCTGGAAGTGGAAAAGATATTATAGATTTAAAAAAGCCAAGTATGGAGATTTGGAATGATAAAAATTAGTAGTAAACTACCCATTTTAAATTTGTGTTGCCCCTCTTTTTAATAGTTGTATTTGATTAATCATACCTAGTGGTGGCTTTTGCTAGCACGTTAATTTTTACTTGGCTTCTATTCTATTTGGGGAGGCTATTCTTAGATGTAAAAATTATAATTAAACTTCTTTTAAAGATGGTTCCTCTTCACCTGCCTCCAGCCACAGACCTGACTGGAGACCTGGTTTGCAACCTTGTTATGTGCCCTGGCTGGGGAATCGAACCTGCAACCCCTGGGTTTGCCGGCCGGTGCCTTATCCACTGTGCTACCAGCCAGGGCTCCATACTGTTTTAGCCAGTCAGTGAAAGACAAACACCATATGATCTTATTTATAAGAGGAACTTAATGAAACAAACTATAGAGAAAAATAGAACCAGAGGCATGGAAACATGGAACAGACTGACAGCTGCCAGAGGGGCTGGGGAGGGGATAATAGTACAAAGAAGGGGAAGGATCTAGTTAAGGAACATGTCTGAATAACCCATGGACATGGGCAGTGGTGTGAGGAATGACTGTGGGAGTGGGGGACGCTGAGTGGAGGAGGGTAAAAGGAAAAGAAGTGAGTCAACTGCAATAAAATAACAAAAATAATGATAAATAAACATGCAAAGAATGACTTTGGATTACCCTTTATCTCTGAGTGGGAAATCGCAGATTTAGAGGGGGACATACAAAATCTGTAAAACTATTTGAAAACATGTAGCAAATGGAACACTTTTTTCCTTGATATTTTGAAAAAAATTTTCACTTTAGTCTTGATTTGTATGGTGTTATCAAGTTGTCTGATTACAAGCTAATTTTATTTATTTTATCAGTACTTGGTCTTTTACCTGAAGGCTCAGGCTATGTATTATTTTTTTTTTTTATCATTAAGGTTTTTAAACTCTAAGAGCTTGAAAGCTGAAGAATTTCTAGTACATACTTGGTTGTCAACCATATAGACCCATTTTCCCAGGTACAGCCCTGGGTGCTTTGTATTTTTGTTTTATTTTCTGTGACAATTTTGAAGCTTTATTCATTTCTTATTTGGGTGATAACTTTTCATTCTACTCATTCTCTTACTGATGAGAGTTTGAATATTTGAATAAGGAATTCTTTTTTATAACTACTAATGTTTTAAAAAAGGTACTTAGTTTGTGTTGGAGAATTTATTATAGTTTTCCTCTGTTTTATAACTGATTTTTAAGGGGAGACTTTGCATTAGCTATAATATTTTCATTCCCATTTAAAGTTTCTTCATATAATAGCTTTGGGAGCACTTTTATGTCATTTCCTCTTCATCTTTAAATATCTTATATTTTTCCGAATCAGCATTATTTAGTGTATGTGGGTCAGATTTAGGAGTCTCCTCATACCTGAGTTTTCTTAGATCAAACCCATCTTTTGTTGACATTGTAAAGTACAGGTTTTTAATCAGTGGTAACTGTTATGAATTGATGTGCTTTCTCATTTTGTATTTCTGAAGATTGTCAATAATTTCAACTATTATTTTCTTCTTTTCTTAATCTTTAAGCTTCCAATAAATGCTTTTCCATTCCTATTCACTCTTTTCTTCCAAAGTAATAACATCTTCCCAAGTTTGCCACTACTCCTGCATACTTTAAGCTATTAATTTCCCAAGGCAATTAAAGAGATGTAGCAAGTAAGTGCAACATGTAATTTTAAAACAACTAGACACTGTCATTGGGACAATTGGGCAAAACCTGATTATGGACTATGGACTATAGAATAGTATTGCATAGTGTATCAATGTTAAACCTCCTGAGTTTAAAAACTGTAATGTGGTTTATGTAAGAGGTTTTTTGTTTGTTTTTGTTTTCGGTTTTGTTAGGACACGCTGATAATTGAGATAAAAGGGCATGATATCTCCAATTTCAGGTCAAACAACATAGAAAAATACATTTGTGTATGTACACATATGCACATAAATATGAATCTACCTAAGTAAGAAAAATTGGATAATTTAGAAATATATATGTATATATGAGCATTCTGTGTACCATTTTTGATATTTCTATAAGTTTGCACTTATGTCAAGCAAAATGTTAAAAATAAGAAAGCTTTTTTCCTTCAATTTTTCAGTAGCCATATTCATTTTATCTCAGAACTGTTGTCAGTATTTCATTACTCTTGGTGGTATTTTTCATTGAAGTTTTATTGTGTTTGTTTCCAATACCCCTGAGTCCCTGACATCATTACTTCTTTTGCTTGCTTAATCTTCTGCAGTCATAAATTGGTAAGACATTTAAGTAGTGTTTTTGATAAATTGCTAAAAGCTGAGTGTGAACTAACATTAGACAGGCATTCTACTGGATGCTCTATTCTTAGAGGATTTTCCACACTTTTGTGGGCTTCATCTCCATGAATCCCACCAGGTTCTCTTCCTGAAGATCTGAGAAAGCTCTCCTCAAAGCTCTGTCTAGGGAAAGGAAGGAGTAATTCTTATGAAGTGCACCCACAGCCTTCTTCACAATAAATGCCTACTTCCCAGAGGCAGTGACTTTGCTAGAGCCTTATCTTAGCATTCCTGACACCCTAGAACCCTCCAGCTTTCCTGTCTCAGCTTGAGGAAAAAAACACATAGTAAATAGGAATCAGGGTTTAAAAAATGAGTTAGGAACACTGTAGCCTGGATAAGGAGAAATAAAAGTTATACTACTGGAGGGTCAGTTGTAAAGGTCACAGACCAGAGACATAAGTCCACTAAAAGACTAAGATTTAAATAGATTATAGAATGTTTCTGTTCCCTCACACCTATCACTACAGTAATAGAGCTCTGGTATTACAGTAAAATATAGTGGAAAGAGTACAAGATAAAATTCTCCCCGAGGAGAAGCCCAAAGTCAACAGAGGACACAAAAACAAGGACATCAGAGAAACTTGATGCCTCTGGCCATGGAAAACATTCAATACACAAAGTTCCAGCAACATTAATATAAAGCCTCATGCCAAAGCCTACTTACCTCAGTTCCTATTACCTAATAGATTAAGTTCAGCTTTCAACAGAAAATTACAATGAATGATTAAGGCAAGAAATATAGTCTCAAGAGACCAAGGACTTATTGAAATGAAACTCATGCAACAAAGATGTTGTAATTATCAGAAAGAACATTTAAAATAAGTATGTTAATATGTAAAGGATTTTAGTGGTAAAAGAAGTTAATATATACAAATGGATAGGCAATGTAAACAGAGATATAAGAAAAAAGAAAAAGAAAATGTTAGATCAAAAACATGTAACACAATTTAAGAAAGTCTTTAATGGCCTTATTAGTAGATTCAACCACAACTGAAGAAAGAATTAATTATCTTAAAGATAGGTCATTAGCAACTACCAAACTGAAATTCAAGGAGGAAAGCAAATAAAGAATAGAACATTCAAAAATGTCAGACAATTTCAAACGGTGTAGCTTGTGGATGATTGGAATATCAGAAGGAGATGAAAGGGAGAACAGAGCTGAAGAATGTTTTAAGTAATAATGGTTGCAAACTTTCCAAAATTAATGACAACAAACCACAGATCCAGGAAACTCTTGAGTATACTAAGCAAGGTAAACACCAAAGAGAAACCACAGGTACATGTTATATTCAAACTGCAGAAAAGGAAAAACAAAAATTAAAAAAAGAAATGTTAGTGTAGTTAGCTAATTATTAATATAAAAAAGGAAACAAAGAGAATAAAATATTAAGTTTAACAAACTGGGTAGCTGAAGTAGATATTAGGACAGCATTCAACTGAGTTTACCAGGAAGCTACAGCAAAAACAGACTCATTCTCATGCTCCAGGAAACTACCACCCAGGAGACTTAATCCTCAAAGTAAGCAGACAGGAAAATCTCCCCAGGAGTACTGTCCACTCTTTGTTACTGGATTGTTGGGGTATGCAGGGGGAGGTGCTTGACTATAGAGGCCTGTCAGTCTAACTAGGGGGGTTAACCTATCATAAACCAGTGAAAGCTTTGGTAGTTGATTGGTTATTTTTTAAAAACTTTTTACATTTAAAAAATAATTTTATTTATTATTTTTAGAGAGAGGGGAAGGGAGAGAGGCAGAGAGGGAGAGAGATATCGATGTATGGTTGCTTTTCACCTGTCTCCAGCTATGGACCTGGCTTGCAACCTGGTTATTGTGCCCTGGCTGGGAATCGAACCAGTGATCTTTGGGTTTCCAGGCTGGCACCTTATCCACTGTGCCACCAGCCAGGGCTTGATTGGTTATTTTGAATATTTAGAACTCCAGAGGGATAAACAAGCCCCACCTCTCTCACCTGCACTGGTCCCACTGATCCTGTTTGCACTTGGATTTTTTTCTCTACATAACCATGTGGTCTTAGCAGTTGCATGGATGATGGCAGCTTGAGCTCCAAAATGCAAGCTCTAGGCAGGAGCCAGGGTACAGCAACAAAGCAACAGATTGCAGCTGGGAGCTCAAGCTAAGCTAGCTGGTTGATCAGAAAGACTGTACTTAACTAGCCTTGGCATGGTGCAGGATCTCTGAACACTGGCTTTACTTCTGGCTGATTTCCACGGCAGAACAGATAGAGATGTGACATGGGGAACCCAAGAGGGGCATTCTCTTGATTTTGTATTGAACACCCAAATAAAACTTACCACCAGATTTTACCATCCCTTGTGGGTCCCTGAAAATGGTTTTACTTGCAACATTTCAAGGGCCCCACTTCCACCACCACCAACACTGGAGTTGTAAACTATCTTCCTTATAGAGGAGCAAAGGTAAGAATTACATTAGACTTCATGTCAGAAACTATGCAAGAAAGAAGGGAGTGGAGTGAAATATTTAAAGCACTGAAAGAAAACCCAACAGACCTAGAATTCCATATCCAACAAAATTATTCTTCAAAAGTGAGAGAAATAAAGACACAGAAAAACAGACAACCAACCAACCAAACAAAAAACAATTAGGGAAATTCATCAACAACAGACCTACCTGCAAAAAATTGAAAAGTTCTTCAAGTAGAAAAAAAGTGATGCAGGGTCAAAAAATTGGATCTATATAAAAAAGAGCATCCGAGAAGAAAGAAATGAGATAAAATCTTTATTTTTCTTGTATTCTCAATTGATTTAAAAGATAATTGTTTAAATAAATGCATAACAATATATTGGGTGTTATATAGTATTAATCAGTGAAACAAATGGCAACATTTTCACAGGGACAGGAAAGAAGAATTTGGATGATTCCTTCCAACTGCTCTCCACCTGTCAGATGGTATATGAAGGCAAACTTAGATTAGTTAACAATTTATACTAATAATTCTAGAGCATCACTAGAAGAAAGCTAAAAAAGAGAAGTACAAATAACATGTTAAGAAATAAAATGGAATCATATAAATGCTTAGTTAAAACCAGGGAATCAGAAAAAGAGGAGGAAAAAAAAAAAAGAAAGAAGTGCAATGAATAGAAAAGTTATAAACATGGTAGATATGTATCAATAATCACTTTAAATGTCAGTGGTCTAAACACACTAATTAAAGTACAAAGGGTAAATAAAAAAGAATTTAATTTGTTTCCAAAAAACTCACTTTAACTATAGAGATAGGTTAAAAGTAAAGGAAGTACAGAAAGACATGTCATGCTAATGAAAACTGGAGTAGCTATGTTAACTTCAAAGCAAGCAGATTAAATGACAAGGAAAGTTATTAGGGAAATAGAGGGGCATTAAATACTAAAATAATAATAAAGGAGTTAATTCTCCAAAAAGACATACCAATCCTAAGTGTTTATGTAACCACATGGTGTCAACATAAATAAGGCAAAAACTGCTAGAAACTAAGAGAGAAAGACACTATTGTTGGAGAATTCAGCATTTTTCTGTCAGCTATTGAAAGATAAAGTAGGCTGAAAGTCATTAAGGAGACAGGTGACCTAATCAGTACTAACAATACCTAATCAATGCTTACCAATTAGGTATTACTCCATGCTCAAAGCCAGAAGCATACTTTCTTATATCCTCTTTGATGTTTGCTTCGGTCCTTACATATTCTTTCTCTGACTCCAATCCCTGACCCTACTCCTTCTTTCTTATATGGACCTTTTTTATTCCCACTTGGAGAATCCAGGGTCACCTCTGGTAGTGATTGACATTCTTTTTAGGTACAAGGAATATAGTTATGGAAAGAACAGTTGAGGTTCAATGTGGAACCTACATTCCAACAAAGAGTGAGAAGTGGAATGAGGGGGAGAGAGATAAGGAACAACAAAATGAACAACTATCAGAATTTATATGTGGTGTAAAACATAAATTGATTATGTGATAGAAAGTGATTATGATCTGGATATTTTAGGTTAGGTGGTCATATACAGTTTTACTGAGTGGTGATTTTTAAGCTTAGAGATGATACAGATTTGAGAGCAGAGGGAAACAGAACAGTTTGTAAGACATTTGGTATATTCAAAGGAGACCCAGATCTATACAACTATAAACTGGAAGATATAGAGCCTGGGATCAGGAAAATGGAAACCCTTTTTGTTCTAAATCCAATTGAAAGCCATTACAAAATCTTCAGGGATAAGTAGGTGAAGAGGGTGCTTGTGTGTGTGTGTGTGTGTGTGAGAGAGAGAGAGAGAGGGAGAGAGACAGAGTGAAGGAGAATCAGTTTGTTTTAAAAAGATGTCTGACTGTTGTGTGGAAATGGATTTTAAATGGATAAGAGAAAAGACTAATAGTCTATCATAATCCATTTAAGAAAGGAGAGTGGCCTGACAAGGGTATTAGCCGTGGAAAAGTTAAATAGATTAAAAATATGTTTAAACATGAAGGTGACAAGACATGCTGATGAATTTATGATATGATGAAGTAGTATGAGTTAAGAGTGCTAAAATTGGGCAACTGATTTTTTTCTTCTTCTTCTTCTTCTTCTTTTTTTTTTTTTTAAGAGAGAAGGGCAGGGAGGGAGGAAGAAAGGGAGAGAAACATCAATGTACGGTTGCCTTTCACCAGCCTCCAGCTACCGACCTGGCTAGAGACCTGGCTTGCAACCTGGTTATGAGCTCTGACTGGGGAATCGAACCAGTGACCTTTGGGTTCACACGCTGGTGCCTTTCCACTGAGCCATCAGCCAGAGCCTGGTTGGTTATTGATGTCATTTACTGGCATAGGAGAGATGAGACAAAAATTGCCTTGAATATGGTGTGGTGTTTTAAGAATTCTGCTTTGGCTATATTAACTTTGTAATAACTATTAGATTCTCACGTGGTGGTACAAGAAAGATCTTAGATATACAATGTTGAAGTTCAGTATATGTCACAAACGAAGATACTAACTTGGCCAATAGATGGTATTCAAGGACATAGGAATAAAGTGATCTCTTAAAGGAAAGAGGGTAAAGAGAAGAGTGTAAAACATAGAACAGGGCTTTAAATCATTTAATACATTGATGTGAAGCAAAGAAGGAGAAACCAACAGTAGCAAGTGAATAGGAAAGTCTAATAGTTTTAGGGTGATTGAATCCAAGAGTAGGAACTACTTTAAAAAGTCAGATGAAGTGAACTCTGTTGAATAAGGCTGGGAAGTCAAGTAAGATGAAGACAGAGAAGTTGTTGCAGCATGGAGTTCATGAAAGTCACTTTAACTTTCATAGATTCAGTGAAGTGGTGTTGATGGAAGCCCAATGCCTTAAATTAGAGAAGACGAATGAGGTGAGGCAGTGAAGAAAGGTATCATTGATAACTCATCAGAGTAGACACTTTGCTGAAAAGGGAACAAAGATGAGTGCTAACCAGTAGAATTGTATGCTTATGAAACTATTCAATAAAGGGAAAAATCAGTGATGAGAAATATGGGTAGAAATCCTTTGAGGAAACAAATGATGGGATATAGAGCAAAAATGTAAGACTAGCCTTAGATCAATCTAGGGACACTGCCCATATATAGTAACAAAAGACAAAGAAATTGTTAAAAATGTAGATGCAAACAGATTAGTTGATTTAGTGGGAAAATAAGGAGTTACTGTCTAAATACTTATTTTTTCTTAAAGAATTAACTGTAAAGGATGTAGTTATGAAGGAGTGTGGGTAAGGTCAAAATTTTGAAAGAGGAGCACAAAGCAAATAATATTTTTGGAGAACGGAGCATGAACATGCTGGGAAAAGGTAGTAAGATTGTTGTCAGTGCTGTGTACCTGCAAGAGATTTAAAATCATGAGCCTGAAGTTAGATTTTTAGGGTGATTGTACATTTTTCTCCAGATCATCATTCCAGCTGCATAGGAGCAGAGAGTAAGCAAAAGATGAGTTTAACCAGGATAGATAGAGTATATGAGAAATCTTTTTCTCCATTATCTCAGTAATTTTGGATATTATCAATCCCTAATTTTGCCAATATAGTAGCTACGAAATGAAATCTTATTTATTTTAGCTTGCATTTCTCTAACCTCTAGTGAAACTAAATATCTTTTCATGTGCGTATCAGTCAGGTTATTTGTTTAGATTTTGTTTATTTTTTCTATGAAGTTATTTGCCTATTCTTGTCTTTTTCTACCCCTCTCAAAACTTATAAAATTAGTTGCCTATATTTTATTTTAAATTTTAATTTTTTATGCTGATTATGTAATTTGAGTCTAATTTTGTATACAGTGTGTAGTAGGGATTTCCACTCTATTATTTTGATAGATAAATAGCCAATTGTTCAATAACTTTCCCCACTGATTTAAAATGTCACCTTTTGATATTTTAAATTTATATACATACTGTATATGTCTCTCTCTCTCTCTCTCTCTCTCTCTCTCTATATATATATATATATATATATATACACATATATAAAATTCTTCCAATTGCCATTAGCTGCACTGCCATATTTTCCTGAATCTCATCCATCTCATCAACAGTCTGAAATCTCATTCCTTTTAAAGGTGATTTTAGTTTGGGTAAAGGCAGAAGATATAGGAAGTCATATCTGGGCTCCAGGGGATTGAGTCATCTGGTTGATTTGATGTTTCACAAAAATACTCTGCACAGACATGATGCATGAACAGGCACATTGTTGTGATCATCAGTTACCCATTGCTACAAACTTCTAAATCATTTGAATAGTTTCTGCAGCAGAATGTTCAAGCTTAATGGATAATTTGGTGCAGATTTGTTGCTGTACTCACTCAGTTTTGAGTGTGACAGCTACACAGTACACATGCTAACTCAGTGGCAGCTATCAACCCCACAGACTATGACTGTGAAGTCATCGTTGTTCACACATGCATAGTCCAGTCCACTCTTCTTGGCTGCTAGGTTACATTAATGTTGTGCAAACCATTCTGGTAATATTAACAATGGCTGGACTTTTTCCCAGAAAGACTTTGTATGCACGTAGACGTAGAGACATGTGTCTGGATTTTCTTCTCTGTCCCATTGATTTGCTTGTGTACACTTGTGGGCTGATTTAACTAATGTAGCTGTGTACCATATTTTGACAATTTATAGGACAAGTCTTTTCTTTGTTATTCTCTCTCTAAAACATTTACTTGCTATTCTTGTATATTTATTCCTTCAGGTAAATTTTATAATTTTCTTATTAATCTCAAAGGGCCTTGCTTATATTGAAGTTACAGATTAGTTTGGGGAAACAGCTACATTTTATTTTGGAAGAGTAAGAGAAAAGGAGAGAGAAGGACACCCTAAGCAGGCTTAGGTGAGCTGATCTGTGGGTTTCAAGACATGTCACAGACCCTGTGGGTAGGAAAGTTCCAAAGGCAGAAGGGATAAGGCAACAGATATTAAAATGTGCTTCACTCTATCCATACACTTGCCATAGATTAGGCTAGAAATTTCTGAATGCAGCAACTTTTATCAAAACTCCCTGTTGGAGTGATGTCCAGTAAGCTGTATCACAACTTCTTTTTTTTTTGTCCAAACTCATGTTTACATTTGTCAAAATAAACTAACATTTTCAAATTACTTTGTTATTTTGTGGGGACACATTAAAAACAGAAACAAATAGTAGGGGAAAAGGCAAAAATCATGATATGTATAGGAAAAGAAGTTTACAGCTTATTTTAATAAGACTATTGACAAATTTTAAAATTCTATTGTGTGAATGTTTTGGATGAAAGAAACTTTGCAAGGGAATTAAGAGTTTATTCAATTAAGAGAAGTATACTAGATTAGCATATTAACCCCTTCTTCATGGACCCGCAAAAAGCAGTCATTAGGAGCCAGGCCTAAAGGTATGGCTGAACTCCTACCTAGTTTAGGAACAACATCTGTGTTATTTTCCCAGCTGCAGGAGTTTCAGGAGTGCTCCTATGGAAGAGAGGTAATGCATTTATCAACTTCTTCCAGTTTCTTTCCTGTGGGGTTTATTTTTCTCTTTCGCTTTCTGTAAAAAGACAGAAAGACAGACATGATTAGAGTTGAATAAATCCTCAGCTGCTCAGAGAGCTGCAGTGGTGCTGTGGCTCCTTCTAGGGGCGTGGAGTGGCAGGGAACTATTTATAGACTGGCTCTGAAATTTCCTCAGTAACAGGGCTTTGGAAAGAGCTCTCTCTCCACTGCTGAAAATATCTTCAGTCAGCCAGTAGCCTTGCCTCTGATTTCTGTAACTGGTATTCTTCTCAAGTATTCACAGTTTCCATATTATTTTCTTTTACAACATGATTCATGGTCACAGACTTCTCATAAATATTTATCAATCCAATTGTATATTATATTTTTGTTTTGATGTTAATGTATTCTTTTAAAGGGGAGATATTTCACTTTGATGGCTAAACTTTGTACTGCAACAACTAATATCTATGCTTAACATTTCTTGGGCTTTGAGATTTATAAGCGTTCTATTATAGTTCACATATCTGAGCATTGGCCAAAATCCTGACATTTTTCCTTCCCTCCAGCTGGACCATCTGTCTCCCTACTTTTGCTTCTATAGAACTAGGGACTAAGTACCTAGGGGTGAAGTAACAAATGTTATCACAGATTCAGTTTTGGAAGTCATCTCTGATCTATGTAAGTACAGAGTGATTTCAGTAAAATGTTCTACATCTTGTTACCATCTGGGCCTGTTACCTTATCTAGTTAAAGCACAGCTAATGAGGCCAAGGTCATGGACCCAGACCCTCAATGCTCCAGTTTTTTTTCCACTGCAAACAACATTTTTCTGTGGCCATTGTCTGAAACTGTTAATGCTGGTAGGTCCATCTTGAACATGAGCCTGCACTGGAGGACCTGGTGAGAGGTGGGCTGCAGCCAAGCTCCCAGCATTATTACAAAAGACTTCAATGCATGTGTTTTATGCCTGGATAGTCAGCAGGTTCCTATCTCAATGCACTCTTTATATTAAGCTTTAGAATAGATCGGCATGAGCAATTATCTGTTTCACACATCAAAGGTAAAAAAATGTACCCATCTGTCCTTGTTTGTCTCTATAGATTTATATCCTTTATAGTTTACCCCCTAAAAAGATAATAGGAGCCCCTCCAAATTACTCCAGTCCTGTATGTCATTTTGCCCTTATATTCATTATTTCTAATCACATTTCTGTGTGGCCTTGCATGTTTTCCAAGTGGAAATTAATTGATTGACACCATTAAACCTGGTGAGGTGAGCTGCCATATATAACTAGGAGAAGAGTTATCTAAGGACTCAAAAGAGCAGAAGATTTGAGCATCTTTTCCATTTGACTTTTTGTTATACTGGCATAATATGTACAGGATGATTTAAAATTTATAAATTACTTAGTTATCTTCCATTTCATTTGGTCCATCCAATATGATTGGTTTGACAGGTATTGTTACATCTTTTAGATTAGATAAATTGGCCATACAAAGGCTCCTTGATTTGCCCAAGGTCACGCAATCTGTTAAGGTCTTTGGACCCTGATCCAGGGGCTTTCCATGATATCCCACTACATTTTATTTATTGATTTGCATCTATAGAAATATTTCAGCACAAAATTGATGGTATTTTTGAAACCATTTCTGTTTTATTTTTGTGTTGACTAGGAACATGGATGGCCTCAGAAAGAGATGGAATAAATGTCTCTGAAAGTCCAGAGCTCATCTAGAAAGACCATGTGACATGGCAGTTGATAAAGTTTCTGAAATTAGAGATCTGTTTTCAAATCCTGGCTCTCCTTTCATTGCTTTTTCAAACAACCCTATCCTACATGATCAGGAAATAAAATTGGCCACAGTCTCTCTGAAACTAATTCTTGACAAATTGTATAATAACGCTGCTTAGAACTGAAATTCAAAAGTAAAAAAAAATTTTTTTAATTTAATTTTATTTATTTTATTACTTTTAAAAATTTTATTATTGTTGTATTGCATCCATCCCCTTTATGCTCCCCTCTGTTCCCCTCCCCGCCCACCCATTTCCCCCAAAGCCAATCCCACCTATTGTCCATGTCCATGGTTCCTTTATACTAGGTTCTTGTCTAAGCTGCTCCCTTTCCTTACCTCTGCCTCCCCCCTCCCCCCAACCCTTTTCCCCCTGACCACTGAAGGCCTATTCCTTGTATTCATATACTTGGTTCTGTTTTGCTTGTTGTTAGTTTTGTTCATTATTGTCCTGTAATGGGTGAGATCATATGATATTTGTCTTTCACTGATTGGCTTATTTCACTAAGCATAATACTCTCCAGTTCCATCCATGTTGTTGCAAAGGGTACAAGTTCCTTCTTTCTTTCTGCTATATAGAATTCCATTGTGTAAATGTACCAAAGTTTTTTGATCCAATCATCCACTGATGGGCACTTAGGCTGTTTCCAGCACTTGGCTATTATAAATAGTGCTGCTATGAACATAGGTATACATAGGTTCTTAGGAATTGGTGTTTCAGGATTCTTTGGGTATAGTCCAAGTAGTGGAATTGCTGGATCAAAAGGCAGTTCCATTTTCAGTTTTTTAAGGAAACCCCATACTGTTTTCCACAGTGGCTGCACCAGCCTACATTCCCACCAACAGTGTACAAGGGTTCCCTTTGCCCCACATCCTCACCAACACTTGTAGTTTGTTGATTTGTTGATGATGGCCATTCTGACAGGTGTGAGGTGGTATCTTATTGTGGTTTTAATTTGCATCTCTCTGATGACTAGTGATGTTGAGCATTCTTTCATATGCCTCTGGGCCCTTTGTATATCTTCCTCAGTGAGTTGTCTGTTAAGGTCCTTTGCCCATTTTTTAATTGCAAAAGTAAAAAATTTAATAAAGGGATTTTAAGTCATAATCCTGTGAGTAGGAGGAAGCAAGGCATTCTTAGTATCCCCTGCCCCGAACCCAGGATTCTTGTACTTCAATTGTGTGACATTTATCTTCCAATTAAAGGCATGTCTTGTATTCAAAGGGTCTGAAGTCCCAGGATCATCTTATTTTAAAAATAATATTACATAATACATTACATAATGCTTCTGTGAACATGGGTGTACAAATATCTATTCCAGTTTCTGTTTTTACTTCTTTAGGCTCAGAAGTAGGCTTGCTAGGTCATATGGGATATTAATTTTGTAGGGCTGCTGTAACAAACTACCACAGATTGGGTGGCTTAGAACATATACATTTATTTTCTCATAGTTCTCAAGGCTGGAAGTCTAACATGAAGGTGCCAGCAGAGCTGGTTTCTTCTGAGGCCTCTCCCCTTGGCTTATTGATGTCAGTCTTTACCTCATGTCTTTCCTATGTGCCTTTCTGTGGCCAAATTTCATCTTCTTATAAGTGTACCAGTCATATTGGATTAGAGCCAATCCTAATAACCTAATTTTAACCTAAGTACCTCTTTAAAAATCCTATCCCAAAACTAGTCACATTCTCAGGTTAGGGAATCAATGTATGACTTTTTTCAGGGAGGTGCACAAATTTAGTCCATAATATTTTGTTCTAAGGCTCCCAAAATTCATGTTCTTCTTGCATGCAAAATACATTTACAATAGCTCCATATCAACAGCTCCAAAGTTCTTAACCCATTTCTGTAGCAACTCTGAGCCCAAAATTGCATGTGTTTATCATCTCAATCAGGTATGGGAGAGACTTGAGGTAAAATTCATTCTGAGGGAAAATATATCTCCTGCTATGAATCTGGGAAAGCAGACAACAGGTTAGTTAATACTTCAAAAATATAGTGATGGAAAGAAGCAGAGACTAGAAATTCCTATCCCAAAAGGGATAACTTGTAAAAAGCAAAAGATTTATACAACCTGAAGAGAAACCAGAGTGTGTTTTCTAAATCCAATGTCATAAGATTTCCTTTGTGTTTTATTCTGTTTTATAATTTTAGCTCTTATGTTTATGTATGATCCACTTTCAGTTAATTTTTGTATATGTTGTATGTTAGGGCTCCAACTTAATTCTATTGCATGTGGATATTAAGTTTTCCCAATATCATTTTTAAATAGACTGTCCTTTTCCCATTGAATAATCTTGGCACCTTTATAAGCAAATAATTTTATGGTATATGTGTGGGCTTATTTCTGGATTCTCTCTTCTCTTCAATGGAAAATTGAAATCTGAACAAGCATTTTCTCAGATCACAATTGCTTGAAACTAGAAACCAACCTCAAGGAAAAAATCCAAAAAAACATAATAATTCATGGAGTTAACATGCTATTAATTAATGAATGGGTTAATAATGAGATCAAAGAAGAAATCAAAAAGTATCTGGAAACAAATGAAAATGAATTCACAACATTCTGACACCTATGGGATATAGGGAAGGCAGTCCTCAGGGGGAATTTCATAGTAATACAGGCCTGCCTAAAAGGCTAGAAGAAACTCCTATGAAAAACCTAACCATAAAGCTTCAAGAACTAGAAGAGCAACAACAAACAAAGCTGAGAGCAAGCAGAAGGAAGGAAATTATCAAGATCAGAGCAGAATTAAACAACATAGAGACTAAAAGCACAATTCAAAGGATCAATAAATCCAGGAGCTGGTTCTTTGAAAAGATAAACAGAATTGACAAACCATTAACCAGACTCATCAAGAAAAAACAAAGTCAGAAACAACAGAGGAGAAGTCACAACCAATACCACAGAAATACAAAGGATTGTAAGAAATTACTACATACAACTATATGACAAGAAATTTGACAAATTTGACAAACCTGGGTGAAATGGACAAATTTCTGGAAACATATAACCTACAAAAACTCAATCAAGAAGAAGTAGAAAGCCTGAATAGACCAATAACAACTAGTGAAATTGAAGAAGTAATAAAAAAACTCCCAAAGCACAAGAGCCCCAGACTAGATGGCTACACAGGTGAATTATACCAAACTTTTAGGAAAGAACTAACTCCTATCCTCCTCAATATTCCAAAACATACATGAAGAGGGAAGACTCCCAAACTCTTTTTATGAGGTCAGTATTATTTTAATCCTAAAACCAAGTCAAGATTCAACAAAGAAAAAAAAAAAAAACAAAACTATAGGCCAGTATCTCTGATGAAAATAGAAGCTAAATCTCAACAAAATATTGGCAAACTGAATACAGAAATATATTTAAAAAATCATACACCATGACCAATTGGGATTCATCCCAGGGATGTAAAAATAGTTCAATATTTGCAAATCAATAAATGTAATATACCACATAAACAAATTGAAAGACAAAAACCATATGATCATATCAATAGATGCTGAAAAAGCATTTGATAAAGTACAGGACCCTTTTATGATAAAAACACTCAGCAAGATAGGGATAGAGGGAGCATATCTCAACATAATAAAGGCCATATATGAGAAACCTGCAGCTAAGATCATACTCAATGGGCAAAGACTAAACTCCTTTCCACTAAGATCAGAAATGCAATGGTGTCCACTCCCTCCACTTCTATTCAACATAGTCTTGGAAGGTCAGATAAGAAAAAGGAATCAAAGACATCCAAATTGGGAAGGAGGAAGTAAAACTGTCATTATTTGCAGATGACATCATAGTGCACAGAGAAAACCTTATAGATGCCACTAAAAACTACTCAACCTAATAAATTGACAAAATAGCTGGATACAAAGTCAATATTCAGAAATCAAAGGCATTTTTATACAACAATGAAACATCAGAGAAAGAAACTAAAAAATAAATCCCATTTTTTATAGCAACAAAACTAAATAAATACAGTACCTAGGAATAAATTTAACCAAGGAGATAAAAGCCTATACTCAGAAAACCACAGACCACTGAAGAAAAAAATTAAGGAAGATAAAAATAAATAAAATCATACACCATGTTCATGGTTGTGAAGAATTAACATCATTAAAATGTCCATTCTACCCAAAGCCATCTATAGAGTCAATGCAATCCCTATTAAAATACCAACATCATATTTCAGACTCAGAAAAAAATACTTAAAAAGTTCATATGGAGTCAAAAACAGCCCCAAATGGCTACAGCAATCTTGAGAAAGAAAAACAAAGTAGGAGGAATCACAATATCAGATATCAAACAATATTACAAAGCCCCAGTAATCGAAACAGTCTGGTACTGGCACAAAAACAGACAAGCAGATCAATGGGTAACTAATATTCAACAAAGAGGGAAGGAACATAAAATGGAGTGCAAATACCCTCTTCAGTAAGTGGTGTTGGCAGTGGAATACTACACAGCAGAAAGAAGGAACTCCTATCCTTTGCAATAAAATGGAGGGAACTGGAAAGTATTATGCTTAGTGAAATAAGCCAGTCAATGAAAGACAAATGCCATATGATCTCACACATTACAGGACACTAATGAACAAAACAAACAAACAAGCAAAACAGAACCAAAAAACAGAACCAAATACATGAATACAATGAATAGACCTTCATTGGGCAGAAGGGAGAGGCGGGAGTGGGGAGGAGTAGGCAAAGAAGGGGAGCAGTTTAGTCAAGGAACTATCATGGAAGAACCATGGACGTGGACAACAAGTGGGATTGCCTTTGTGGGGGAGTTGGTGGGGGTAGGGTGGGGATGAGATGGATGTAATATAACAACAATAAAATTAAATTTAAAAAAAGGAAAAAATAAGTGGTATTGGGAGAACTGGATAGGTACCATATGCCGTACACCAGAATAAACTCAAGATGGCTAAAGGACTTAAACATAAGCAGTGTCACCATGAAAGTCCTAGTAGAAAACATAGGCAAAAATTGCAGATATCCTATACAGCAATATTTTCATGGATATTTCTCCCAGGGCAAGGGAAATAAAGGAACAAGTAAACAAATGGGGCTACATCAAACTGAAAAGTTTCTGCTCAGCTGAAGAAATCATCACCAAAGGATGATGAACCAATCATATGAGAAAATATATTTGCCAATGACACTTCAGACAAGGGTCTGAGCTCTAAAATATATAAAGAACTAATATAACTCAACATGAGGGAGGCAGAAAGCCCAATTAAAAAATGGGCAAAGGACCTAGATAGACAATTCTCCAAGGAAGACATACAAAGGGGCCATAGGCATATGCAAGAATGCTCAATATCACTAGCTATCAGAGAGATGCAAATTAAAACCATAATGAGATACCACCTCACACCTGTCAGAATGGCCATCATCAACAAACAACAAGTGCTGGTAAGGATGTGGAGAAAAGGGAACCCTGATGCACTGCTGGTGGGAATGCAGACTGGTGCAGCCACTATGGAAGACAGTACGGAATTTCCTCAAGAAAACAAGAATAGGACTGCCTTATTGACCCAGTGATTTCACTGCTAGGATTGTAACTGAAGAATCCTGAAACACCAATTCAGAAGAACCTATGCACCCCTATGCTGATAGCAGTGATATTTACAATAGTCAAGGGCTAGAAACAACCTAAGTACCTTTCAGTGAATGAATGGATCAAAAAACTTTGGTACATTTACACAATGGAGTTCTATGTGGCAGAAAAAAAAGAGAGAACTCCTACCATTTGCCATAGCATGGATGGAACTGAAGAGTATTATGCTTAGTGAAATAAGCCAGGCATCAAAAATTAAATACCATATGTTCTCACTTAATACAAGACACTAATGAACAAACAAACTAGCAAGCAAAACAGTACCAGAAGACATGAATACAAGGAATAGACTTTCAGTGGAAGAGGGGAGGTGGAGGGGAGAGGGCAGAAGAAGGGTCAAAGAAGGGGAATGGTTTAGTTAAGGAACTAGCATGGGTGACCCATGGACATGGACAACAAGTGGGATTGACTGTGAGGGGCAGATAGGGAGGGTGGGGAAGGGAAGAACAGAGGGGGAAAATGAGATGAATGTAATACAACAATAAAATTAAATTTTAAAAGTACATTTTTAAATGTGGAATATACTATTGTTTTATATATATATACATATATATGTGTGTGTGTGTGTGTATATATATATATATATATATATATATATATATATATATATATTTAGAATTGTAGCATCTATTTTCATCAGAGATATTGGCCTATAGTTTTCTTTTTTTGTTGGGTCTTCACCAGTTTTGGGATTAGAATAATACAGGCCTCCTAAAAAGAGTTTGGGAGTCTTCCCTCTTCTTGGATGTTTTGCAATAGTTTGAGGAGGATAGGAATTATTTCTTCCCTAAATGTTTGGTAAAATTCACCTGTGTAGCCATCTGGTCTGGGGTTTTTGTACTTTGGGATATTTTTGATTAGGTCTTCCAGTCCACTAGTTGTTATTGGTCTATTCAGGCTTTCTACTTCTTTTTGATTGAGTTTTGGTAGGTTATATGTTTCCAGAAATTTGTCCATTTCACCCAGGTTGTCAAATTTCTTGTCATGTAGTTGTATATAGTAATTTCTTACAATCCTTTGTATTTCTGTGGTATTGGTTGTGACTTCTCCTCTGTTGTTTCTGACTTTGTTTTTTCTTGATGAGTCTAGTTAATGGTTTGTCAATTCTGTTTATCTTTTCAAAGAACCAGCTCCTGGATTTATTGATCCTTTGAATTGTGCTTTTAGTCTCTATGTTGTTTAATTCTGCTCTGATCTTGATAATTTCCTTCCTTCTGCTTGCTCTCAGCTTTGTTTGTTGTTGCTCTTCTAGTTCTTGAAGCTTTATGGTTAGGTTTTTCATAGGAGTTTCTCCTAGCCTTTTTAGGCAGGCCTGTATTACTATGAAATTCCCCCTGAGGACTGCCTTCCCTATATCCCATAGGTGTCAGAATGTTGTGAATTCATTTTCATTTGTTTCCAGATACTTTTTGATTTCTTCTTTGACCTCATTATTAACCCATTCATTAATTAATAGCACATTAATTCCATGAATTATAATGTTCTTTGATTTTTTCCTTGAGGTTGGTTTCTAGTTTCAAGGCACTGTGGTCTGAGAAGATGCTTTTTTTAATTTCAATTTTCTTGAAATTGTGGAGGCTTGTTTTGCATCCTACTATGTGGTCTATCTTTGAGAATGTTACATGTGCATTAGAGAAGAATGTGTATTTCATTTCCTTGGGATGAACAGTTCTTTATATGTCAGTTAAGTCCATTTCCTCTAGAGTGTTGTTCAATGCTACAATATCCTTGGTGTTTTTTTTGCTTGGAAGATCTGTCCATTTTTGATAATGAGGTATTAAAATCCCCTATTATTAGTGTTTTGCTGTCTGTATCCTTCTTGATGTCTTCCAAGATTTGTCTTATATATTTGGGTGCTCCTAGGCTGGGTGCATATATATTTATAAAAGTTATGTCTTCTTGATGGATTATATTCTTAAGAATTATGAAATTTCTTTCTTTGTCTCTTTTTATGTCCTTCATTGTGAAATATGTTTTGTCTGATATAATATAAGTATGGCTATCCCAGCCTTTTTTCCATGTACATTTTCTTGAAATACATTTTTCTATCCCTTCACTTTCAGTCTATGTTGATCCTTTGTTCTACAGTGGGTCTCTTGTAGACAGCATAGATATGGGTCATGTTTTCTTATCCATTCAACTACCCTTCATCTTTTTTACTGGTGCATTTAATCCATTTACATTTAAGGTTATTATTGAGAGGTATTTCTTCATTGACATCCCCCCCTATTTTTCTATATTCCTCTCTATCTCTCTTTGTTTCTTCATCTTTTTAAAGCAGACCTTTTAGCATTTTTTGCAGTGCTGCTTTGGTGGAGGTGTATTCTTTTTCTTTTCTTTTTTTTTTTTTTTAATTTTATTGTTGTTGTATTACATCCATCCCTTTTTTGCTCCCTTCTGTCCCCCTCCCCACCCACCCCTTCCCCCTAAAGTCAATCCCACCTGTTGTCCATGTCCATGGTTCCTTTATACTAGGTTCTTGTCTAAGCTGCTCCCCTTCTTTGCCTCTGCCTCCCCCTCCCCTGATTCTGCCTCCCCCCTCCCCCCATTTTTGTCGGAGAAACTCCTTATTTCACCTTCCATTTTGAATGAGAGCCTTGCTGGGTAGAGTATTCTTAGTTACAGACCTTTATTTCTTCATTACTTGGAGTAATTTTTGCCATTCCCTTCTGGGTTGTATTGTTTCTGTTGAGAAACCATTTAATAACCTTACTGGAGTTTCCTTGTATGCTATTTGCTGTTTTTCTCTTGATGCTTTCAGGATTCTCTCTTTGTTTTTAAAGTTTGCCATTTTAATTATAATATGCCTTGCACATATTCCTGTAATATGGATATTGTTACATTTCATGTTGTCTTGAAGCTCTCTTAAAACATCTTCCTTTGTTTTCAGTCTTTTTTCTTTTTGTTGCAATGCCCGGTTATTTTTTTCCCTATTGTCCTCCAATTCACTGATCCAGTCCCCTGCTTCATCTAACCTGATTTGAATTCCGTCTATTGTATTCTTCAGTTCTAAGGTTGTGTTCTTCATTTTTTCCTGTTTCTTACTGATGGTTTCTATGTTGTTGTTTTATTTTTTTACATATATATATATATATATATATATTTTGTTTCTCTCTTTTTTTAAAAAAATTTTATTGTTGTTGTATTATATCCATCCCCATTTTGCTCCCCTCTGTCCCCCTCCCCACCCACCCATTCCCCACAAAGTCAATCCCACCTGTTGTCCATGTCCATGGTTCCTTTATACTAGGTTCTTGTCTAAGCTGCTCCCCTTTCTTACCTCTGCCTCCCCCCTCCCCCAACCCCTTTCCCCCTGACCACTGAAGGCCTATTCATTGTATTCATATATTTGGTTCTGTTTTACTTGTTGTTAGTTTTGCTCATTATTGCCCTGTAATGGGTGAGATCATATGATATTTGTCCTTCACTGACTGGCTTATTTCACTAAGCATAAAACTCTCCAGTTCCATCCATGTTGTTGCAAAGGGTACAAGTTCTTTCTTTCTTTCTGCTATATAGAATTCCCTGGTGTAAATGTACCAAAGTTTTTTGATCCAATCATCCACTGATGGGCACTTAGGCTGTTTCCAGCACTTGGCTATTGTAAATAGTGCTGCTATGAACATAGGTATGCATAGGTTCTTGAATTGGTGTTTCAGGATTCTTTGGGTATAGTCCAAGTAGTGGAATTGCTAGATCAAAAGGCAGTTCCATTTTCAGTTTTTTAAGGAAACCCCATACTGTTTTCCACAGTGGCTGCACCAGCCTACATTCCCACCAACAGTGTATGAGGGTTCCCTTTGCCCCGCATCCTTGCCAACACTTGTTGTCTGTTGATTTGTTGATGATTGCCATTCTGACAGGTGTGAGGTGGTATCTTATTGTGGTTTTAATTTGCATCTCTCTGATGACTAGTGATGTTGAGCATTCTTTCATATGCCTCTGGGTCCTTTGTATATCTTCTTCAGTGAATTGTCTGTTCAGGTCCTTTGCCCATTTTTTGATTGGGGTGTCTGTCTCCCTGGTGTTGAGTCCCATTAGTTCTTTATATATTTTGGAGATCAGACCCTTGTCTGAGGTATCACTTGCAATTATGTTTTCCCATACAGTTGGTTCCCTTTGAATTTTGCTGATATTTTCTTTAGCTGAACAGAAACTTTTCAATTTGATATAGTCCCATTTGTTGATTTGTTCTTTTATTTCCTTAGCCCTTGGTGAAGTATCAGTAAACATATTTCTGCGTAGGATATCTGAAAGTTTACTGCCTATATTTTTCTCCAGGACCTTTATGGTGGCACTGCTAATATTTAAATCCTTTATCCATCTTGAGTTAATTCTGGTGTATGGTGTAAGTTGGTGGTCTAGTTTTATCTTATTACATGTTGCTGTCCAGTTCTCCCAACACCATTTGTTGAAGAGACTGTTTTTACTCCATTGGATGTTCCTTCCCCCTTTGTCAAATATGAGTTGACCATAGAGCCCTGGGTTAATTTCTGGGCTCTCTATTCTGTTCCATTGATCTTCATGTCTGTTCTTATGTGAGTACCAGGCTGTTTTCATGACAGTAGCCTTGTAGTATTGTTTGAAGTCCGGTATTGTGATTCCTCCTACCTTGTTCTTCTTTCTTAAGATTGTGGTGGCTATTTGTGGGTGTTTTTGGCTTCATATAAATTTTTGAAGTATTTTTTCTATTTCTGTGAAGTCTGTCATTGGTATTTTAATTGGGATGGCATTGAATCTGTAGATTGCTTTGGGTAGTATGGACATTTTAATGATGTTGATTCTTCCCATCCATGAACATGGTATATGTTTCCATTTATTTGTATTTTCCTTGATTTCTTTCTTCATTGTTCTGTAGTTTTCTGAGTACAGGTCTTTTACCTCCTTAATTAAGTTGATTCCTAGGTACTTTATTTTTATTTTTGCTATAGTAAATGGGATTTGCTTTTTCACTTCTATTTCTGTTGTTTCATTATTGGTATACAAAAATGTTTTTGATTTCTGGATATTGACTTTATACCCAGCTATTTTGCTAAATTTGCTTATTAGGTCGAGTAAGTTTTTGGTGGAGCCCATCGGGTTTTGTATGTACACTATCATATCATCTGCAAATAATGACAGTTTGACTTCCTCCTTTCCAATTTGGATCCCTTTGATTCCTTTTTCTTCTCTGATGGCTATAGCTAGAACT